>JAQGAD010000504.1:0-36637 GCA_034696625.1 Isotomurus palustris | reverse complement strand
TATTTTTTCAGTAGGACTGAAGGGTCAAAAGTTATAAGGGTTGAAAGTGTGGCCCATCTTCGTGAATCACCCTGTATTTGTACAGGCTGAATTTTTGACATATTTTTTGATTTTTTGATCTTTCGGAGTTAATACAGTAGGGCTTTTAGATTTTGGCAAACATTTTCTAAAAATCGAGTCAAGTGTCTTTTTCGGTTCCAGACGCAGGCCGGGAGAGATTTACGATTGTACGATGAAGACTAAAAGTGAATCAAGTAAAAAAGGCTTATATTGGGTAGGGTAGGATAAAGCGTGTAGCAATATTAAAGCATTTTCTAGGACGCAAATTACCGTTCTTTAATCTTTGAGACTAAAAGGACCACCCAAGCTGAGTGTTTTAAGGCTTGCTCATCTTCATGTCATTAGAGATCCAGGATCCTCCTTCTTTCTCAATGAGCAGTGTTGTTAGTGTGTTAGTATTCACAGAAATATCTTAAAGTTTAATTTCTCAAATCGTATCATTATCTTTGCATAAAAATGTGAGTGGTCCTTTATACTTTTTCATTCGTTACTTACTACATGAAACACACATGTTATATAGCATTAACAGCTTACCAGAAGTAGGCAGTCCGAAGGACTATTGTTCAAGTGAATATGCGTGAGCAAGTTGATGTCCATATTGTGATTGTGAATGATATGCATTTATACTCAAAGCCTATACATTATGAATTGACCAGAATTTTCTTTTATGAAGGAGTAACAGATATTATGTAAATGTAACTAAATTACTAAAATCGACGGGAAATCGTATTGCTCTCCAACACCTGGCTTCATATACATCAGTTTTATTATATTGAAAGCATATCTGCTTGTCTGCTTGTCATCGTTAGAGTGAGTGAATTTATTTCCCTTTCCCGTTGGTTGATCTTTGCTTTTCGAATGACAATATGTGAGACTACCCTGTGACACTTGTCACTACTTGTCACTCTGTAAGGTCTAATGGAGAGCAAGGTGATGATAACTGGATTGGATAGGAATAAGGAGCGATTGTAGACTAGTGTCACTGCAGCAGTTTCTATCATCGTAGAGAGCAGTTGGTAAAAAATTGAATGCATTACGGAGCAAAGAGTGATGTGATAAATTACAGAGTCACTTTGTCCTCTATTAAGCGATAATAGAGGGTGATTGTGAGATAAATCGCTCACACTCTTGTGTAGATCCATTATTGCTGATGCTTTACTTTACATTATGCAAAGTGAGGGAAGTGTTGTGTAGCAAGGAGTCACACTACTTTTGTTGAACCAATGTCTACTCCTAGTGTATAAATAATTTCCTTTTGCTTTTTGCATGGACAGTGATCCTCGTTCTTTCCTTGTCATTGTCATCTCTGTACACAATGCAAATTGAATTGAACGGAAGCTTGAGTTCAAACATAAGGTGGGTTTCACATCGTGAGTGAGGGAACGATATAATGCCGCTTAATGGAGTGGGAGTCTATTGAAAGTTACATACACACAGATTGGAGAGAATTTGAAGAATTATTTACTCTCAAGAAATTGTGCATCCGCTACCCGTGATTATAATAATATACTTGCTAGTCCAAAGACCTGTACGTCTGACGTGGATAGGTGAATTCTTCGTCTATTTGTCTACCCACCACTAAAAGACTTTATGCTAAAAATTTCTAAAGCAAAACATCAGAACCGTGTATCAGTCCTTTATGCAGATGTTCAAATCGCACGTGAAATTTACATATTTACAAAGTTGCCCTTATAGAAAAATAAAATTGGTCTTTACTTCCTTCAACTATGTATGCTTATACTTTTTTAATTGAAACAAAACCATAACTGTATTTCTCTTTTCCTTGAACCGTGAAGATCTACAAACTAATAAATTACAATTAAACAAACCTATCAACAATAATTTGGAAGTGAGCAATAAGAAAAGTTTTTGCTTGCATATTTTTGCATCCATACGTACCTTCGTGTTCTCTTTGAGTACTGCAGTCTTCCTAATGAAGGCGAATGATACAAGCATAATATATTATTACTACGACAGAGAAAAACCCACGTAGGATTATGAGATTAATAAATAAAATTTAATAAGGATAACAAGAATGGAGTGAAGATCGAGGCTGTGTGCAATAGGAAAATAATAATTGTAGTCTTGTAGGATGGCTGTGTTGTGTCAGGCATTTGATTTTGTTCGTGAGGGTTGGGTTAAGCACAGCGTAATAATGTCTGCTCAAGTTCTATCTAATAATCTAATCAGCCTATCTTGGTCTGCTTGTCCTCTATCGAAGAAGTTCATCATTATCAACAATCCCAAGTAATAATGTGAAGATTGATATGTACTGTCTTTTTATAAGTTGGGCATTAATATCAGCATTCCCTACCACGATTTGCAAGAAGATTATTTGTAAGATCTCCCTGGCAAGGAATGAAATGAGTGATGTTAATAATGTGGTCTGTGAGGGTACTCATAACTAGAATACAAAAAGACGCTTAAACTCCATATTTGTGGGAGAGCTTATTAGTATACGCTGTTTCTGTAAATTAATTGAGGTGTGTGTGCACTTCAACTTGTTAATTTTAATGGCAGTACATATGTGAACACTCAAGACAAATATTCATTGATTGAATTATAATTTAATCTTCTGTGTGTGGAGTTCTCTGCTACCCACATGAAATATGCAGATTAAGAAAAATACTGTCTAACGGAGCAATAGAATGATTTTTCATCCGCGAAATTGAGCACTGCTCTATTGTAACAACTCCTATCGTATTAATGTCAAGAATAATAGTGAAATTTATTGAAGATCATTCATTTGGATACATGGGTGAAGAAACCGGTGAGTTTATTCTGTCTCCAATTGCACATTTTTCCGATACCTACTACTAAAGGCCTACAACTCTGGGAACAGTTTTGTTGATCTTTCCGTAACCACCTTGTAACTTTTTTGCTGTAAAGCAGAGAGTCATAAAGATGAGAAACGTAAAGGTGCACGTAAAAGTCATAATGGTTAGTGACACCTGAGATGACGACATTTAATGACCAGTTAGACAACAGCAGCAGTGATCCATAATCCTAAGGCTGTAAAGCCATTAAAACGACCTACCAGGTTTAAGTGATTACTTAACCTCCAATAAAGTAATAAGCTCTTTACAGCACTTGTTTCAATATAAGAGCTTAACCGATGGGTACTAAAATAGTGGCTCTCCATAGTAGAAGCCAGAAATTCTCACGGTTTATAAATTGTGTCTGTAACACTTCAATAGTGTTTCCTTTCCAGGTTGGGAAGAATTCTAACTGCAGTTAAAATCAAATTCTTCTTACCTGGTTGCATGCTTTGAAAGCAACGAAATCAAACACAATTTCATCTTAGCTTTAATAATGTTTGCGATGCAGCATATAATTAATAACAACAGTTGCGTTTACGTTTTACTACATAGGGATAGGGAAGCCTATTTTTACATCTTCCGTGTCATTAGTCCAAGAAGTTGTATAAAATCTGCACCGTAATTTCCGGTAGTTTCTTGTGTCTGAATGCAAAGCAATTAGACCCTAGATTACACACAGATATAACTTTGTAGTGTGTTGAGTACAAACACTCTAAATTGTAGGCTCCTATCGTGCTACTAATTCAGTCGAACTATCTAATTAATTTGCCGAGAAAAAGTGTATAAATTTTATACGCAGTGCAGTGAGTAGGCAGACAAGACCATGGCGAAAAAAATGAAAAGCACAATTCATTTGTTACTCGGGACTGACAATGATCTCACTAATGCTTGGTTTAATTGAGCATCACAATTACAATCAAGAATCAAGACGAGTTGCTGAAAGTTTTTTGCTCCCAGTGTGCCAGAATGGAATAAAAAAGAAGACAAGTCTGTCTATCTAAAATTATGGTGGTGCACGTATAACAATCCTCTGCACAAAAAGTTTATTGAGATTGCTGAGTTGCTCTACAATAGAACAAATACGCCTAAACAAAAAGACATGGCTGACTAGTGTGTGATGAAAAAGCACAATGTGCTAATTTGCGAAAATGTTACTCATTATCTTTGTTCAAATAGAAATTAGACTGATTGTTCATTGGTTACTCTTTCAAATTCACATCCATTTGTTCACTCACGGTAGGTTAATGAATATATTGTTGTATTGCTTTTGTAACCGTGTGAGTATTGTTGGAAGAGAAGTCCTGTGCTATAATAAGGCCAGAGAAAGACGATTCAATACTTAATTCCATCGTACAGGAACATTTACCACGCGAAGAGGATTTCGTAATAATAAAATGGTCTATTGTCCAAACTGTACTCTAGACATTTTGCTGGTTCTTTATTTTCCAAATTCCATGAAAATACTTTACTATTAACAGACAGTTCTTCTATTCGTTGAACACCAATTTTGTGAAATAAAAGAATTATCGATTGCTAAGTTGGCTTCAGTCCATTGTGGGTTATTTAGTTGTGAATCAATTTAGTTCTGTCCCAATCGGCGCCGTGAAACGCCCATATTAGCCATATTGTGGTTAAGTTTAAGATGGTTTTGGTTTAAGAAGACAATACCGTTTTAACCTAAGGGAATAACACAAGAAACTCTGTTATGTAGTCTATATATCTCTTTCTCTTCTTCTTCATGCATGCATATCTACAAAGCATTTCAATTAACTGCGAGTTTTCCGAAATGTTTGGCGTATGTGTAGGATGATATTACAATGGGATAAAAAATCTCTCTAAAAATTAGAATAGAATAGACCTAAGAATGACTTGACTTGTCTCTTTCTCTCGTATTATTATTATCTCATCCAATCTTATTCCATCCATTGTTGAATTCCCAGCATGAGTCTTTTTAAATTCTTTATTGGCCTGTGCAGTTTGATTATTCTGTAGTCACTTGTTACGTTCAAAATAGACCAAAAACTTGCAAGAGAAATGTGATATAAAGTTTAATTCAAGTTTCACGCTTGTGAGTAAGCTCTACACTGTTTCTAATTCTAGGAATCTACACGACCAGCCCTCATCGTGATTGAGATGAGACTAGCGTAATTATTCATATAATATTTTCGAATCTCAATTAAATCAAAATGAAATTTTATTGTTTTTGCAATCATAATTAAAAGCAATTTAATTGCAATCCCAGTTCATTAACAAATTACTAAGTGGCGAAATCACAAGATGAATGATTTCTGCTTTCCTTTTAAGCGTTTAAAGTTATAACGTGAGAGTGGTAGAGAGTTAAATGGGAACGCAATAATTGTAATTAGGATCGTGAAATCTGGTTCTAAATTTAAAGTGCTACACGCGCTTGACCTTTTACGACTTTTAAACAAGAAGAAACTGAATGGATATTCAAATGAACATATCTGAAGGTATGCTTTCAGATGAATATTTTGTTTCCTAAGATTATTAACACATACATACACCGATACACCATATTGAAAACATTGCGTGCAATTTTGTATGAATTTCAAGACAATATGACAGGCCTAGTCAAATCACCGTACCGAATCACTCACACACTCATCATCATAATCATCAAGAAACAATGAAGCAATAAAGTGTTTGAGATTAGGATGTTCACTTCTAGGCTTTTGGTTTTGGTGTAGTGTACAGCAGTCTACTTCAGTGTATGTGGTTCTTCTGAGAGCTGCAATCAACTTTTGTCTGAAGGAAAGTAATATATGATGTTCTTTCTTTTACTATCCTTTGGTATATTGTAATTGACTGTGCAGGAAACACAGACATGGCTTGCTATCTAATATGCGGGGACTGCGATTAAAAGGATAACGCCGATAGTCTGAGTGAGTGAACAAAATATGATTGAAATGGGCTCTAATAGTGATGTAAGTAATAATGTATGATTTAATCTCGGGATTGACTTGCCTATTGTTCCGTCAAGAAGATTAGAGGAAAGGTATTGATTATCCTTCTTTTATTCTTCCCTTGAGCAGAAAAGAGATTAAAGGATTACCTCTGAGTTCATGATTGTTACTTGAGTTATTATTATGTTAAACTTCGAATAATGTAACCTATCTTGCGGTTTCTAGTTTGGAGAATCTGAATTATGAACGCAATTTGGTACTATGATGCCATTTAGTGAGTTAAAAAGTAAAGTGAATATGAATATTTTGTTTAGATTTAACAGGAAATCATGAGTTCACAAGCTTTCAAATTATCCTGCTTCAGTTCCGTATAAACTTTTGCGATAAGAATTAAGGGACAAACAATTTTTTGAAAATCTCATTGATGCAGGAGGACCCAAGGATGCATGTAGCAGGATTCTCCAGGGGAGAAAGTATGGCCGTAAAAGAAGGAATGATACAACGGAGGAACCTGGAGGAGGGGCAAGTTGGCCTTCGTATGTCAAGAATCCCTTGGTGAAGCTGAAATATACCCAGGGGGCCTGGGAAGATATACGAGCAAGCACCTTTTTGTGGTAATGCTACTATTGTACTCAAGTTGTTACTCGGAGGGTCTTCATGTAATGCTAAACAACAACCGCCCATTCGCCGTAGTATTTCAAAGGACCACAATAATGCATACCACCAAAATCAGGTCTCCTGTAGGTTCATTTGGAAATCCCTTGGGTCATCATTTCTAATTCCTAATCGACCTCATAAACTTTATATTCATTTTTTCGCCCTTTCCTTCCTTTCATTTCAATGATCGCCATTTCGAATCTCCTGGATGATTTCATAAATGATTTGGATTAATACAGAAATCTAATTCAATGCGTTCTTGTTTGAGAGATCCCATAAACGATAAATATATTATACGATAGGAACACAACTGAAGCTAAAGTGTTTATCTGTAGTGAAATCGTATAGCAGTGTATACGGACAGATGCACAAGAGCTGATGATGATGATGAGCCTTTTGAAGGGTTGCATATTTGTATTTGTGTATCTCTTGACTTTTTCATGTCAGCGAGGAAGCACCCTTGGTTCACTTAATGTTTCTCGTGTCTGTTCCCTCCGGGTACTTAACCATAATTTAGGATGTGATGGTACAAAAGTGATTACATTGAAGAGCCTTAGTCTGGTGGAAGCAAAACCCAAAACCTCAATATTTCTTGTGATTCGAAAGGCTAATGAAGAAAAACAAGCAGCTGGCTGAGCTTTAATGACATGATAAAGTACTACTTCGCTGCAATCTACAATACACACGCTTTCAGGTACAAAATTCCAAGTAAAAATTAGCTACACATACGACTACGCGCGGCTTAGTTTTCAATAGATGTTAAAGGCAGGAAGGATGATAATGATGAGTGAGTGAGCAATGCTTGCACAACCAGCACAAAACACAATTTACGACTTTCCTGAATGATTTTCTAAAAATTGAAACATATTGCTTCTTCTCATGCTATCGGATATCTTTTTCCTCCCGAGTTCAGGGAAAGATTAGACTTTTACTCGTTTCATTCTGGTCGATGGTCTATATAATGATTTTTGTGGGTGGTTCGGAGTTCAGGAACACACTGTCTTAAGCTGTTGATGGTAAATGAAGCAAAACATATTGAAGAAAGCCAAATAATAACAGTACTACAATTTATAGTATAGAGCTGTCATTTCCTCTCTGGAAGCTTTTTCCAAGAAATACATCAATGCATTGTCTGTATAATGTGTATAAGCAAGCATGCTTTCTTGGAACATCCACAAACGAATTTTGTTGAGGATACTCTGCAAATCTGCATTCTGAGTTCACTTCTGTTGATTCAAGTAGACACACACACGTAGTAATATGTAGGCGAAGATTGATAGCTGAATTTGCATGAAGGAATGTAAATAAAAAGCTCTCTACTAACATAATAATGTGGATAATAAGCTTGCTTGTTAAAATAATGTCTTGTCTCACATCCATCGTCTCTCACTCAGAGCCAGGATTGTTGTGAACAAGAAAGGAATATGAATGGGAAGACTCATAATGGTCTTGAATAAGAATGATGATGAGTAACTTACAAATAAATACACTTGTATCATGTGTGCCTGCATGAGTTATCTTTTTCTAAATAGAAAAATCATTGTTGTCTATCATCTTGAATCCATTCATATGTGTGTCTGTGATCCGTTTTGGAATGCAAAATAGTTTATTATGAAGTATGAAGGAAGAAGGGGGAATTGAAGATGGACTGAAAGTAATTACGATGTCTCTGTGTGGATATGTGTGATGTTCGGCCAATTATTACTTGTGTAAGGGAGGGTATAATAATTTAGTTATCACGACATGTGATGTGATGAGAATCCAGTTTAGTTGGATGGAGAAGGTTGGTTGGCTGTACCACCCTGGGTGCTCTTCTTTAGAATGGAAAGAATGAAGTAGGAGCATCCATCAAAGAAGCGAAGAATTTGTAGGTGAAGAAACTAGTCAAGTTTTGGTTTATGAATCGGTAGAATTTTTAGTCGGGTATTTCCCAGTAGAATCTATGCAGTGCCTCCAGAACTAATGATATTTCCTTTGTAGAAAAATTCTTATCGCAGATGAACGTCACTTTACTCCGAGGAAAGGAAAAGAGGGAGGAAGAAGGATTTATTATGTTCTCTCCTGGACATTTCATTCAGAATTCAGACGAAATCAAAAGTTCAATGTGGCATGAAATGATATAAAGGTGGTAGTGGTTGTGGAATAAGATGGTATTCATTCAAGTAGTTGTTCATCAGGGAACTTCCACTTTATTAGAGAGAAGTTTTACTCCCTGCAGCCAATAACCAGTACTACCACTCCTGCTTCGGTAGCAATTATGAAAGATTTGAGCTTTCCAATCCACAAGAATGGACTAGCAACCAATCTATCAAAAGTTCTGAAGCCTCTCCTTCTCTCCCTCTTCTTTTACCCAGTCTTTTCAGCAAGCTGCATAGTTAATTAACTGATTAACATTCAGAAATACGGGAATGAATTTTCTTTTCGTCGGATCGGAGTTTATAAGGTGGTCAAATTGATACACATGATAAGAATTCTTCATCAACTTGGGATTTTAGTTGCGACATACGTATCGAATGATCCATCAATTAAATCCTACAGTATTTAATTGGGACCCATTTAAATAGTATGGCCAAGCGTTGTAGCTAGTTTAATCGTTAAATGACTGTTAGCGCTACAAAAATGTATGTAATATTCTTTTAATTGGTAAATTCAGTTTAGAAAAAATGGCTTACTGCATAAGAAATTGATGGTAAAGGTAAAATATAATTTTGTTTTTACTGCACGTCGTCAGTAATCTTATTAAATTAAAGATGAGTCAAGATTGAAATGTCTCCTCTCCAATTTACTTAAAATTGACAGACTGTCGTAAACTCATATTTTATTCAACGATTAGAATTTGATAAACTATAATTCGTCCTATTTGCAACACAGTACCTACATGCTATCTTCTGATTCATTAGGATAAAGGATAAAATACCTGAAACTCAAATAGCTTTACTAGGCATTAGAAAAGTCCTATAAAAACAAGGACATTGATTAAAGACCAATTTCATAGAGTTGGAAGTCATGAGAGTATTATTAAATTGTATTGATCATATAAAGTAAACAAATCCACAACCTATTCCAGAGGTGCACGTCAATATAAGTCAATTTATCAAAGTTTGTTGAATTGAATTGAATTGATTTATTCAAAATTGCTGTTGTTTTCTTTTTTGTACCCAAAACAATTAAATTCCATTAATTCTTCGAAATTCTACTTGAAACAAACTACCTTTTTTAATAATCTTCACGGAATTCATGGAGTCTATTTGAGTACCTACACATTAAGTTGCTCACTTTGTAAATTAATGTGCCCAATTTATTTTTTCAGTTATATGTATTGAAAGTGAGGGAAGGTTATACGGGAAACTTCAACCTAAAAAGGAAAAGACTTGGGATTGTTGGGACACACTATTTCATTACCTTATCCATTAGGATATCAATCATCCAATGACATGCATGCAAATATGGAAGACAGGCAGGGTTAAAATAACACACCATCAGCTTGAAACAATAATATTCCTTAGCTGGCAGCACGAAAGAGTATCCTGCAATAAAGTAACCCTTTCCTGAATAATACACTCCTCACTGATGAATAAAGTCATACACAAACCGAAACAAGTCAGGAGTTCCAGATGAGACTAACCATTTTATTGGACACTCCAGTTGGACGACATTTTTATTTAGCCATGCGGATGGGATAGGCTTACCAATATTTTGACTTAAACTTACACACGGCCGACTCAGACACTTTTAGTTATTTCTTCGGACAAAATTGCTTTGAAATTGCTGAAACTTGCGTTTCATGTGTGTAAACCGAAGCCAAAAAGCTCGTGCAAACGAAAATAAAAATCTACTACCAATACATGCGTAGGTATGTGCATGTCATATATTTATATATATTTCTCGCGTTTTGAACCATTAAAAATAATTTTACATGTACAATAGTATAATATATATATATATAGTGGAGGATCCTTTCAAGACACAAACTACATCCATCTGTCCAGTATGCTAATGCATTGAGAGCGTGAAAAACATTTCGCATGAAAATGCTTCTCGATTTCATGTCTTTACTACTTCCCCACTAATACAGCTACAAACACGCCTGAATGTCGATATTTCATGTCTCTTTCTGGTTCTGGTTTTTATGCAGTTAGTAGTTATGTGTCCAACAACATTTTCGTCTCGGGTAAATGTGAACTTAATTAAAGCATTGCGAGACAACTTGTATAACTCACTTTTATATTTTATACGGAACTTTCACACAGTCTATAGAGACCTTAAGTAAACTAACTCTTTCTTTGAATGGTGAGATAGCAGCTCAGACTTCCTTCCTTAAACTACGGTGTTATTTACGATGACGTACAAAGAAGGATTTGCATTTACACACAAATATAATTTCCTAACATTTCATTTTGACTTCTCAAATGAAATTCGTTTCTAGGTCGGATACATGCATTAAATCACTCCGAATGAGATTAGGCACGGCATTACTTCTGTGGGTGTAATACAATCCGGAGCTCCTTAATATTCATCACCATACTTGTCCAGGGTGAAGGGACTATTATTGAAAAAAGGATTTCTTACTCAACTTAAGCAGATTGTAGAGACGGTAGGCGTACCCAGCACCACAGAGCTAGTCTACAGCTACACAGCTAAGCTCTTTCACTTCCATTAAATTACTTCTTTATTCTGTGAGAGTTTTCCCTAATCTAATTTAGTTAGAAGTAGGAGGAAGTATTTAAATATCATGATTCATGCGTGCAATAAAAATCCCTTATTGCTTGGTCTTACGTTTTTGTGGAAATATATATCCTACAAAAACCAGTAGCTTTAATTCTGGAGTATAATTTCTTTGAAGTGCTTAATTACCACATTACACACATGTACGATGTACTTACTGAAATTGGTGGTTAAAATTCCCCGAACTTCGCAGACTGATATCGCTATGTGTAAGCTCAATTTAGCCCATATTAACAGTAGAATCTACAAATCAGAACAAATAAACACAAACAATAATACTTGTGCTATATCGCTCGTCAAATCCAAATCGTGGTTATATTTGTGTAAATGAAAGCCTGGAGAGAGAGAATTGATTCAGAGGGAGCTAATTAATTCTCCGGACCAAAAATTCATTGGTTTGGGAAGAAGAAGGGTGGTGGGAAGTTGTAGACTGAATTTGAACATTAATTCTCATCATCCTGTTCACACAGCGAGCATCACCCCATCAGCTTTTCAATACTGACTGGGCGGAGATGAAACATATTATCATTTTATGGCATAGATAAATCTAATAATCCCTTGGAACAAAGTGCATGCATATGGTTTTGTTAAGGAGAGAACAAAATGGATCCATGAAATTATGGTGTGTGTCTCGTCGAGATAAAAGACTAAATGTTTCCATTAAGGCAAAATCCTCTTTGCTGGTTCACACAACATCATAACACAATGTCATCATCCCAGCTAACGACCGAGCTCTTGTAGTAAACTGCCGAATATTCGAAAGGAGGAGGAATATAGATATTATTTCATCCACTTTATTATGTGCGATAAACATACAACCCGATTTAAACTTCATTTCTCGGATGGCTGAGTTTAGTAAGGAAACATACGTTTGGTTTTCTTTTGTGTAAACTTTGGGTCAGTTTAGACTTCGAATTGAATTGTTTATGAATCAATGGTAGTATGGCTATGAATAGCCAATATTATTGGTTAGAAATAGTTGGCGAAATGTTGAATGTAGCAAATAATTTTGCTTATTTGCTAGAAGGAGGGTTTAAAGACCAAAATTTGCATAGGAGTTCTATATTGTATAAACACATACAATTTTGTGTTTATTGGGAAATTGGGATAAGGAGCTAGAAACATTTCTTGAATGCTCAGTTCAGTCATAATAGTCATAAATCCGTGTATGGAAATTGTTTGTAAATGTTGTAAAATATATCATCATATAAAAGTCAGTTACTCATTCTTTGGACTGTGTGGATTTCAATTGCATAAGTAGATTTTAAGGTTATTAAAAAGCATAGCTCCTCCACAGCCCACAGCAAACTCTTTTGCATATTAGGGTTCGCAAAAATCTACTTGAACTTTTCAATACAAATAGCGCTGGCGATGGAAAAAGACTCGTTCCAATTCTCGTAAATAAGTATTCCTACTTATCAGTGGGCCTTTTTAAATCATTTGAGCAGAGCTGCAATTCTTTCCAGTATCACTAGAATCATAAAACCAACCACACCACTAGCAACTGGCAACTGGAAAGTTGAAAGCAGTGTTGGCCAAGTCATCTAGTGTAGACTAAGCAAGATTTTCGAGACCCAAGCTCAGTTACATAAAGCTCATGCAGAGATGGCTCTTCGTATATTAAAATGAAATTCTTTGTTCCCTGTTCGTCATTTAGCGTTGGGTGAATGCATGGAACTCAGGGTCCATATATAGTTCTGTGGGGTCCATTTATACTTTGAAGTTGTAAAGCAGTTTTTCGCTCTAGCTCTTATCATCCTGCCCTAATTAAATTTTATAAAATCGACAAGATTGAGACGATGACCACATTCTCGATTCAACATATTCTTTAGACTAACTTTTATTACGATTTGACCCGTATAAATTGATCGAAACAATTTCTCCCTGTCAGTGCTCGCAGTTAATATTACAAATTACAAGGGGTTTTTGACGTAGCTTCGTCACAAAAGGGAGTTGCTTGGCCTCATACTTCTCATTGGACATAATGGCATTCTCAATGCTTTTACAAATCGCAAAGGAAATGAGTCGCATTTGTAGGTTGTCGGTGGAGAACGGGAAGTTGGTTGTCGTGAAAAAGCAAGCGATGAAACATCCGCCTACACACTTTCTGGACTTTCTCTTTATTCTTAATGACAATCGCGCAAAGTAATGCAATGCCACTGCTTGTGGGAAGATAATCCATCAGCTTTCCGTGTCCCAATCGCTTCATAATTCACTCCTTCTCATTTATCCCAACTGTAACGCTCCTCCATGTGAAAGCAAACCAATTGGCTGGGGCAGAACGGAACGGAAAAATATTAAATTGACCTTGGAAGTTTCGTGTGGGGACCTTGAATGGTTTGGTTTTCAAAGACTCCAAGGTTTGATACTTCTAATAGTTGTAAAGAAATTTGATTTATGTAAGTAACAGAAGATTTAATCGTAAATGAGTACAGAGTTTATTCCATTGTAAATTTGTAAACAGGAAGTTCTCACAACCTACATTAACGTGGAATCTACTTGGTCTCCACAAAGTTCAAGCTGACGGAATTAATGCAGTATCGCAAGCCGGTAGGTTTAGGTCCATCAGTGAAAAGATGTCCAAGGTGAGCATTGCACTGAAAAATATCGTAAGAAAATCACTTCAGTTAAGTTGTTTTCTCCATGAGAAAAGCCTATTGACTTACCCTAAGACTCCCTTTATATTTCTTAACCATTAAATTGCTTAAGTAGATAGTTCATAATGATATAAACTTCCAACACGTACGGATGTCACAAGTCACAAGTGAGCAGGTATTATACTTAAGCACGCAATGTTGCACATGACACGTACACATGGAATTGTACTATTTTGAAACACTACGTAAGCCAGCTTTGTTATTGTCTCCAAATAGTACATAAAAAACAAAACTATTGAAAACCAACGTGACTTGAAATAAGATACAAGTGAAATATTATTATGCTCATCCTACAGAACAATTTCATTCTTGAGAGATGAATCAATTTACGATATTAACATAACAAGCGGAAGTTGGAAATTGGAAGGTCGGTGAGTGCGACCATTATTATTATAACAATCGGCGTGTTGGGACAGTTGGGAGTGGATTGAATTTCATCATAATGAAAAGGTATACACTATCGTTACTGTCCATTCCAATTATTACGGAGTTCAGCAGAAACCTGATACCCAACTAATAATAATAAAGATGCAAAGCCTATGCCACTCACTCGACTACATTGAGTTTCCGTGCGCTTCATTCCATGTGAATTGTCTGGGATATTGACAATGCTCTCATTACGAATGGGCTGGTAGTATGAAGGCCATCCGGATCCTGAATCAAACTTATGTTCGCTCGAGAACAATTCTTGACCACAGCAGACACAGGTGTAAGTTCCGTTCTTTTTGTTGTTGTAGAATGATCCAGTGAAAGACTACAAAAAGTTATATTAGCAAATTAAGATTCAGAGAGAGTAGAAGAAAGAACTACGGATGATCTCAATAGATCTGCTCCTCTCATTAAGACTTTTTGTTAACTTTCTTTGGCCAAAGAGGAAAAAGACTCAATTTCTAACCCTTTCAGTTCCAGACTCTCGCGTTACACGGTACTGCTCTTCGGTCAGTCTTTTCTTCCACTCTTCATTTGTAAGAACAACTTTTCCATCCTTCACAGGAAGATCAGCTAGAAAAGGGAGGATGGGTTAATTAACAACATTGTTCGGGCTTAATCTCTCCCTGAGTGATACCAATTTATCTTTGCTTTCTACATCTCCAGTTCTTTACGTTTATTATCCTTATCAGGCCTCTCCTTTTGCTCCATGATTTTTCAAATCTTACGGCATTTGGCCTTGATTAAGTCAATTCATTAAACCGTAATGGCTAGCGTTGTACAGATCTATTTACCGTAGGAATATGTCGTGGATTCATTGGTGGAGCTGGCTATAGTGGTTGTAACAATTTCATCAGGAGTTGAAGAAGACGCTACTGTGGTCGTAACAACAATTTCCGGAGTAGTAGACGTAGTGGTTGTTGTTGTTACAGTACTTGCAGTAGTTGTAGACGTTGCAGTTGCAGGAGTGATTGTTGTAGTTGCATTATCTTCACTTGCAACTAACTTAAGTAATACAAAACATACAACCAACACCAAGTTTTTCATCGTAACCGAAACCACCGACTCACTCTATGTACCTGCTATAAAGGCACTAAACAAACGTGTCCCAATAAAGAGGAATGGAAGTGTAAAGTACCAATTTGAAAAACGAACTGAATTATTCCTAGATATTCCGTACTTTTATCATATTAATATTGACGCAAGCATTATTTAAAATCAACTTGCAGAAACTATATAGCGTGAGACATGGAGAATTATAATACAAAACCACGGTTTTCATTTCAATTTTGAATACATAACCTATCGCATGATTAGTGACAAGTAGAACAAGAATGAAAGGAACAAAAACAGACGTATCAAGTAGAAAGGCTCGGGAGATGAAAAATCTGCAGCTACTAGGCAGGAATTCCACAAGAATGAAACTGATTCAACGGGTTGAGCATAAACTATTTTACAGATGTAAAAAAACTGGATTGTATAAACTATTTCATGAGTTTCGCATGAGTTTCGCACGGAGTGGTAAGCAGCATTGTTCAGCAGAATTCTATGCAACTCTATTGTTCTCATAGCTTACGTAATCCACTCTATGGATGCCAGTATTACTGTCTGTGTGCCCTTTATCATCTTTAGCCACCCAAGATATGCTTCCTGCTAACTTTTTTTGCGCATGATCTACGTTACGGAATAACAGCAGAGCGTCAATATTTCATTGCGTTAAATTTCGTTAATTCGCGTCATATTTTTTACGAATGAAGTCAATCGAGATTTAATCAAACTGGTGAATATTGGCTGCCTGCTGTCTACTGAAGACACTCAAAAGTAGGTTAGGCGTAAAGAAGAACCCGAAGAAACAGTAAAGTAGGATTCCTTACAACTCGAGACTGATAAAGTAGTTGACACATTTTTTCCTTTTGTGTCATAGACAAATAAGGACAAGTCGACAGACAACAAGTTCCTCAGGCTGAAGAAACTCCCCAAGCAATCCTGGGATTGAAGTATCCCATTTACTGGAAATGAGACACGCGGAGAGCTCTGGGCTGGTCTCATCATAAACATTCATATCTGCCTGAAAAGTACATCCAATTGATCAATCCCTCAAGCAGGGAAACCTCTATCACCTCCAGAGAAGAAGTAACTCAGTAGGCTCAGTTGCACTTTCTCCCTCTTGTTTTGGCAAGTTTAGAAATTATTATATGAAATCTGGCAAATTGTTCCTATTATTAGTATTAGTTCTTGTGAGTTTCTCTCGTTCCTCATCACTCTCTCTTGCTTCCTCTCCCGGAGACTGAAACAAGTCCCTCGCCAATTTATCATAGTCACTCTTGTGAGAAAACTATCGACTCGCTTTCTCTACTTTCTCTCCTCTGCTAATTTCCATCAACTGCAGGGAACACGAAACTTACACAATGCGATTACACACTTCTACTTCCACAACCGCCCCCAACATTGACGATATGTATCACGTACAAGACATTATTATTATTATTCCTCCTTCGACTACATATGATCTTACAGATTTCAGATTGAGTGTGATACTCGCGTATTTCAATGATGAAAGGCATATAGTGCTTAGGAACTTTGTAGAAAATCTATAAATTCTAGAGTCGCAATCTGCCCCAGTTAACTTTCACCATCCAAGAATCCCAGTCCTTTCACCTCAAGCCTTCGAGTCCATTTCACAAACCAATTAGATCTAATTACTTCGAGAGTATACTCAGGAACAGACAGTCAGTATATATAGTCATTGGAGTAGTGAGGAGATCACACAAAGACGATGCGATTATCTCTTTCGTCGAATCAATAAAAGCTTTTAAAACCTGCGACTCGTTCCATTACTTACACCTTCCACCTCTGACAGTCAACTCATTTCCTATTTGTTCAATACATTCCATCACAGTAATTCCTTGTGAAGTTTAAATGGAAAAGTGGATAATGTATTATGTGCTCTGACTGACGTCAAATTAAGCTGGCGTTAAGTTAAATGACGGTCTTGTCGTTCCTGTAATGTGTTCACACTTGGTTTTCAGAACCCGCTTTGAAAAAGATCGAATGAGTTCCTGTGCAGTGTAATTTACTTCCTTATTTAAAAGGTTGGCTTGTAGACTGACTGTCTATATAACACAGCATTCATTTAGGCATTTCTGGCATGTCACCTCTGTAAGAGAATTCCTAGGACCTTATCCAGTTCTCCGTTACGTTATTAAACCCCCGCTGGTGGTCATGAAAGTACCCGGACATTTCTTACATTCTCCATCCCTTATAAATGATTCACCATCCGTCTCCATTACCCTGCCACCTGATTCCCAGAGAATATTTGCTTCTTCATACAATATTTACCGGCTATAAAAGCTTTACCGTGTATGTACATACATAAGTTCCTCTTCACTCACGTGGAAGTGTGTTTGTTCTTTCACTTCATCGTATTCTAGAATACCTAGAATCTAGAGCAGGGAATGGGAAATGGTCCCAACTACGCTTTTCTCCCAAGACCAAAAGCGTGAGCCAACATAAAACGCTATCGACAGTGTTTACAAGTACAAAACCAAAGAGATTGATAATGGAAAAGCCAATTGGAAAAAGCAGTTTGGGGTAATTTAGTTGGGAAAGAGGGTGTAAGAGGATGTCACTTAGTGCCATTGCAAACACCACTACTGCTCTGTTGTATGCAAGTTCAATTCCCAAGAGTAGAATGAACTAGAATTAATACTTCTACTACTCTACCACTAGACTCTTAGGGACAAATATCCATACTCCATACACACACCCTGCATTTATACGTGTGTGTCTTTTGTTTTCTGGAAATGATTGTGTAGGGAAAGCGTACAATAACACCTTTCAAATGTTCCAGGAATTTTGAACGTTACTGACGAATGAGGAAAAGCAGCTCAAGGAAGTGTGAATGAAATTACACTTCGTAGGAAGATGGAATTTACAGAATCAGTTATTCAAATGGCTCTCCACTGGTGACTGGTGAAAGTGCAAATACAAAAGCCTAAGCATCCCAAACGAAGCTCAAAATTCCTCCTCACTGTTCACTTAGCTCAGCATTCGCAGCAGCATCACCGAATCACCGAATGAGAGACTCGACCTTCAGACTTGCTTACTCGACACAACAATCCCATTTAATTTCACCTGTCTCTCCATCCACGATCTCGAGGGCTTCGTCTAGCTAAAAGAGTTTAATTGCGCGGAACGGAACTACATTCACACATGGAAAGAAAGGAAGCAAATTCTTCCCTGGAATGTTCAAAACCATGAAATACAACAACAACAACTTCCTTTTGTCAAAGTGAAATGGCACGAGGAGGCTGCATGAAGTGCAAACATCTGGTGTGATTGTTGGTGTAAACACCACGCTGGCATGTATGGAACAACGTAGAATACTTACATCACAAAACCATTAATTTATGAAGAAATGCCACAGGAGATAAATGTAACGGGAGAAGAGGAAGCTTGAGTCAGAGTGAAGTTCCTCTTGCGTGTTTGTGTGTGTGTGTGTGAGTGGAGAAAGCCAAGTAAGTCGAGTGTTACCGGAAAGGAAAGTGTCCATCATCAACTAACTACCAAACCACTCAAACACACACACACACATACAAACTAGCTACCTAAAATATTTCTTCATTTTGTGTCATGAAGAAACAACTGAGATTCGCACGTGCTATAGATATTCCATTATGAGTGCCTAGAATGTCTTCTTCTATGTAGGATAACTGATAAAAGTATACTGTGTGTGTTTTGTATGTGCAGATGGTTGATGGCAGTCAGAGTTCTTCAGTCTCTCTCGGTTCTTTTTCACTCTTAGCTTTCTTTTGTACAAGAACCCGTGCCTCTCTCTCCACTATTAGTGATTCACCACAAGGAAATTCAACCAGACCACATCATATATTATAGTATAATAGTAGGAGTAGTAGTCGTTTTCAAGTTGAAATGAAGGGCATCATTATTGTACTCCCTTTTCCTGTATATCCTCCTCATCTCATAGTCCACCAGAGGAAAAGGATTATTGTACAGAGCACCGGAGAAAGCAGCCTGTGTGTACAATGGCTTTTTTATTTCACAAAAGATACCCTCGTAACTAACTCATCTTATAGTGTGAGTATATACGTACATTCAAGGCTTGAGATTAGATTCGAATTCCATCTTCTCTCGTAGTATAAAGTGCTGGTTTATAGGATACGAATGTACGTACTTCCATGAGCCAGTTTTCTCCGGCGCTTAGAAATATATTTATCCAAGGTATACAGATATATATAAAAGTGTTTGTTTGGTTTGAGTAGCCGTGTGCGGCGGATATGCGATGAACGTTGGTTTGTAAGGAGTAGGAATAAAACATGGTTTGTACGTAGGAAGTAGGAACGGAGAGAAATCTCCTTCATCCAGCGACGGAGAAAGTGTGAAAGTAAATCCTTTTATTACACTGGATCGCCCTACTTGTTTTATACATTTTTCCTTGTTAGTCAAATAGAAATAGAATGGCTCGGAAAGTACGTAAGCTTGTTGGTTTCCTGGATTCTTGTTTTATTTCTCGAGTGAAATATCCCGTGGAAGGGAATTCAGAAGGTTGACATTGTTTTAGACGACCAGAAAAGACTGGGCTAGTACTTTCGAGCTGTATACCTTTTAAATCCTTAAAATGGCAGTGTGGTTAGTTGGATTCTTGGATTGTCAACCTTAGGCAGCTTCAGCTTAAGTGTCTCTCAGTAAACGCACTCTAGGAAATCCATACACATGCCAGTCTGCAGTCTTGTCAGTTACGTGTGAGTGAAGTGAAACCATTAGATAGCCGCAGGTGAAGAATTCTTGCTTTCACAATATATATGAATCATGTTGGTCATATAAATATACTTTCTGTGGAAGAAGTGATCCCCTTAGTCTCTCTCTTCTCTCCTCTCTCTACGATTGCGATGAAAGTTAGAAGACCTGCCTGGGGTCCAGACGTACCAGTGAGATGAGACACACTGAGTTTTCATGAAAGGGGATGGAACTTTCCACATAGGATATAATATCAACGAGGAAGGATCAATTTCACCAGTCATTCCAGTCTATTTGTTGCCGTTGTGGATGGAATTCTCTGATGTCCAGAGTCCAGAGAGTATTGTTTGATGATGGAAAGATCATTATGTTAATCCTCAGAGAGGAAGTAGAAAGGGTACGCAATGAGGACGCTGATTGAGGCATTGAGGTCGATGTTGAGCGCGCTATAAGCTCTTCCAGAAGAGTAAGTAAACCTCAGAACCTCAGATCATGTCCCTACTACACTGTGGACGAAAGTTCTGAGGAGTAAATGGTGACTACTCATATAGTAAAGTAGGTTACCACATGACATGAGAACATGACACTACGAAGATGTATTACACAGGAGAAGGTAAGAGTGCCTCGATATATGTGTCACATAATCATCTTATACCAGAAGTTATACATTTCACTTTCACTCTCTATAGGAGACTCGGCTGTGTGCACTTCTGGAGCCTTGCTTTCACTTTCTCTATGACACGAAATAAACCAGGACTCCTTGAGGCACGTAACATGAAAGACCTTGAATGCTCCTAGTATTTTGACGATCTAACGTCTAAAATGTTACTCAACAACTCACCATCACCGAACATACCAAAATCGTCCATATATTATATATGTATACAGAATTCAGCCTTGTGTAAAATGCATCAGTCACTTTCATACAGTAATGCTGTGTGTGTGTGGGGGGGGGGGGGGGGTTTAGATGATGAGAGGGAGTGAGTCATAGTGAGTTTCATAGTACGAAAGCGATTTTCTCCTAGGACAAAATATCGATTGTGCAAAAGAGTGCATACAAATTAAGTTGATGCAAAAGAGAGAGAAAGTCTAGAGGGGAAGGAAGTACGAGAGTCATCTTCATCGCAGAGAGAACCACCAGAGTGAAGTAAAAGTTTCATGAAACAAGAAGAGCCTGACGAATATTTTTGTGCTATCTGCGTATTCTCCTATTTAATTGTCACGTTGAGCTAAGCGAGATGGAAAGAGACAGGACCAGGACTGTCATTTTTGTGGGAGAAAGTTTCATAAGAGGATTATCAAAATTGGAATAGAATTATTAGTCTATGCTTGTATTAATAAAGTAAGGAGAGATAAAAATGTCTCTCTCGTCTCTGTTCAATCATACTCGACTGTACCTGCTGGTATTAAAATAGTACGGGACAGAATGGAACCCGTATTTTCCACTTAACTAGGTATTTTTGAATTAGACTTTTTCATCGTCTTCGTCTCCTACAAGTCCTAAAGGATGAAAGAACTATTCAATACACTGACTAATCTCCCAGTCTATATTATGATCTAGTAAGGGAAGAGTGTTAGGCATTGGGAAACGGATGGTTTGATTCTGTATCTCCGAAAGAGGAAGTGTGTAGGTGGAACTTTTGGCAAAGATCAATCCGTTCAATAGAAAGAAAATGGGCAGCCGAGAGAGGTGAAATAATGCCATTCTACGGATTACAGCGGAGGACTAAAAGTAAAGCTGGGTAGGAAGAACGATAGGGTGAAAATGCATGTGCTTGTATGTGTGTGTGTTCCAAATAAATGCACGTTGCGTTCATTTCGTCTTTTCCTTGTGTGGTATTCTTCCATCGTGGCATGTGTAGATTGTGTAACTCACTCAGAGAAGAGAGAGAAAAAGAAAGAATCACCAAACCAATATAGGGTGATGATGGTTTGGTTGGGCAAACACACCAGCAGCAGACACCACCGTACGTTGTTATTGTAAGCGTGTGAGGGAGTGAAAGCACTTAAGTTTGTTTCAATAGGAAGTCCGTTGTCGGTCGTCCTCCTTTTTCTCATCCACTACGTAGAGCAGTAGGAGTTCTGTGAGAAAGCCTGTGTGTGTGTGTGTGCTGGGAAGCAATATCTTCAGGCTGTATATCATTCAATACTTTCTTCCCATGAAAAGTTGATAGTTTCACACCAATCATCCCGAAAGCACCCCCACATACCCACCAAGGTCTCACACTTCTTTCAATTCCACCGATTGCCATGCACGAAATGAAAGTGTGTCTAGGGTAGAGACGATAGGACATATAGTGTGTAGGTCCTGTTTGCCAGGAGAAAGTTCCTGCAACTGCTAGTCTCACTATGTATATTATACTGTAAGCCCTATAAGTCTATAGTAAAGGAACCTGTCTACTTTTATATGGTTGAGTGAGCATTTCAAACAATGCCTCACACAGTCCACACAGAGTGAAACAATAAGTAAGAAGTGCAGACAGATTGATGATGATACATTTTAAATGTTTATGTGGTTTAAGATACGAAAGACTAACTAAACTAACGCTTATTAAAATGATCTCACACTGTAGTAGGACTTACGAGGCGTGTAACTATCGGTGGATGAATGTGTTACAGTTGAAACGGTGGTGGTGGTGATGATGGTCGCAAGAAGGGGTGGTGGTGGTGTGGGTGGGTGGGTGGTGAAAGTTGAAGGTAAAAAGGACGAACGAACACCTAGCGAATTGAGTTTTAAGGCAACCTATCCACCCGTCGACCGTGAAGTAAGATGAAGGCTCACACCACCCTCGCTTTTCTTCCTTACTTTCTCCGGGTATTCTTTAATGTTGCCCATGCCCGTGACCCAAAGACCTTAATAGTACACAATCGGGGGATACATACATTTTCAGTTACACACTATACAGGTATATTATTATCTACGACGCTTCTGACTTTCTTCCTCATTGTATTCAGCTTAGGCCAGACGATTTCGGTTTTTTTCGGTACTCCCCGCTTTCTAATTTCCTTTCCCTCAATCTAACACCACCAACGATCTATTGCTTTCCCCATAAACCATCTCTCCTTGTTCAACACTACTGTATATACGTATATAGTATAGTCTTCTTATTGTATTTATGAGAGATTCTATATGCCTTTCTTCCATGCATCTTACTCCCCCTCTACATTTTATGCCTAAAGCTTTAACTATCACTATTAGAGGAAGTGATGGGGAAGGTAGCGAGTGTATGTTAATACTGATATACACCTATATGTATGTATCAAGGGATAATAAATCAAAAGTGAAGTCTAATTTCATATGCAATAACAATCCACAATGAAACGGCACTTAACAACACCGTATGGTACGAAGAGATGAAGAATATGTTCACCGTGTGTGTCTGTATCTGTATCTATATCTGTACATATATATGTGTATTCCACTCTTATGCTTTTTGCGTGCCTAGTGCCTACCTACTTAGCGTAGTTTCTTTTGTGCAGAAACACAATCTTCTTCAAGATCACTTGCCTCCAGCCACTACTGAGAAGTCGTTTAGACATCGGAGGTCTGCACGAATCCTCAACTCAATTCAACTTTCCTTCATTCGCATTTCTTCACATCATCATCATCATCATTCCTTTCTCCTGAAGAGAAGATTGAAAGAAGAGACAAGATCTATTAGGGACGAGACTTATGTGTCCTGTCTATCCCCCAGCACTCCCATGTATACTTCCTTCGCTCAAGTGAACATTCAGCAACACAATATTCTTGAGAATTTTAACTTAATTGCTTCTTATCTTCATCCCTTATCCCTAAACGCAGTGTGTAGGATTGTCACAGCGCTTTCCGTTGCTCAACATAGGAATGCATAAATCTTGTTGCACATCTTACTTTCCGCTTTCTAAGAAATCGTGGAACTTTATCCTACGAATGAAAGGCAAACTACTAGATACTCCTTATCTCAACTGGCGAAGGCTATAAGTAAGTTGATGAATTCTTATGAGAGAGATAAAGGAGGCGAGGGAGAGACAGGTGCACTCGGAAGTTATGCATTGAAAGTTCATACTTTACTACCACCTACTCAAAAGGTATGATCACCACCAGGCATGAAGAAGTATGAAGGTATGTAGAAGTGATCACTCATACATTGTAGAGTGCTGTGTAGTGCAGAGATACCCTGACTGAGTTTTGTAACTCGGTACATATACACACATTCCTGTGAGAAGGAGAAAGAACGGTAGTGGTGAGATCGCGGTGGTAGTGGCAGAGGCAGTTGGGTTGGTTGGCTTTCTCCAGGCTATTTTACTTCAACTACAGAAAGTTCAACTTCCCTCATTCTTTCACTTCTACTTTCACTCTCGTCCAGTCACAACCTCGTCTCGTGTGTACTCCAGATAATTCCAAAGATCGAATTTTAGATTCAATCGACAGTTTACTATTCTCTTGTAAACTTCATACTCTCCCAGATTTAAATAACATTCAATGCAAATTGCCTATTTCTCTCGTAACAGTCTAGTTTCACAAGAATTTAACTCGTGTTTGAATCAAATGTTTGTTTTTGCAAAGGCTAGGCCAGTAGTTGCGGTCGACTCGTAACACAGCCCACTGAATTGAATTTAAATAAACAAGTGTCAGTTTTCATTTACATCGAACTTAACACTTTATCCAATCGAACTATTCACTATTCAAGGTGACGTTGTTAAATGAAAAACACTTGTGCTGTTGTCTACAACTCTAAACTTTCTTCTCCTCAGTGTGGTCCTCGGAAGGAACTCCAGAATTTACGCCCTGAAGACTTCGCTCTCACACCGAAAGAGAATTTAAAAATACTTTCCTCTCGCCATCATTCCTGTTTCATCCGGAATCTAGTTTAAGGTAAGTTTTTTCATCCTGCAATTCCACTTGATTTGTGCAAATTGAATTCCTTCGAATTTGTTGAAATGCTTGTAAAGTGTTAATAAAGCGTGTCCTTCTTTGAATTAATTTGTACTTTCTCCTTCTTTTATATTGCGAATGTGATGGCTCATGGACAAACTAACTTTAAACGTGTCTCGTAAATAGTGTATGTGTATGGGGGATGGGGGTACTAAAATGGTACGGGTGTATTTTTTAACTTTCCAAGGTCCATGCATTCGTAATTATCCATCCGTGAGTTTGTTCCAAAGAGACATTTTACGTGTTTACAAGGTAAAGCGGAGCTTTTTGGAAAAACATGAGTTTTCTTCGTGTGTGTAGACGGTAGACCCATCGTTTTGACTGTGTGCCCGCTTGTTTCTCATGAGCCAATTTGACCTTCAGCAAATCAACCTTTCTTGAAAACTAACTTTCTAAAGTTTTAGTTCGTAAACTTCAAGTTCAACCTGAGTGCATGAGAGAGTAAATTGTGTGATGAATTGGTGCTTGAATTGAGCAGTAGTGTAATATAACAATATGCAGATGCAGTAATGTATTGGTGTAATATTTAGTAGGAAAGAGAATGAAGTTACTTTCACACGAAGGTGAAGGCCAGGCAGGCTGGTCTGGAATTCTAGAGGGTGCTGTTACGTGAAAATGAACGTGAATGATTTGATTATTACTTCAGGTTTTCACTGAGAGCTCTCTGACTGAGTGGTCGTAAAACCAAGCTTTTATACTGGATGCATAGCGTGATTTCATTTGATTGCATGCATGCACACACTAATAACAGGTGTTTTATTGCAACCCTGACTTAATTAAGGTCAAGCTATTCAATGCTTAACATTCGAAAATGTTGCGAGTAAGTGAAACAAACGTACACAAACACACGCATACATATTTTCTTCTCTGTCGTGGACAACATTTTATGAAATGAAAATAGAAATGTATTGCTACTTGCCGTTTGAAAGGAACCTTATAGCACCAAACTAACACACAGTTAGTAAAAGTAAAAGCTTGAATCTTGAGTAGTAAAAGTTTTACCACTTTAGATTAACAAAAGACCTCTGCATTCTCTGAATACTCGAATGTATCGACATCCACAAGTTACGATTTCATTTTATTGACGGTAATGGTTCGATGTGACAGGCCATTTGGTGTGCCTTGAGCGTCATACGATTTAGGATACCCATTTTCTTGCAAAAATTTGTACTCTGTAAAAATAAACAGTAAAAGCTTCAAGAATAATGTCAATGTCTTTTGAAGGAAAAAGTACTTTTAGTTGAGCACATGCTGTTTCCTCACTGTCCACAGGGTCCGTAAGTCCAAACATACACACATCTTGCATACCCACAAGGCCATCCTGCCTTCGTTTACTTCTGGAGAAAGTACACTTCCGCTTCGAGCTTTTTTCCCATTTACACTTGCGTATTATTTTGCCCTTCTCTTTATGTGTTTTGTGTCGCAGCTAGTTATTTCATCCTTGTGTGTGCAGAAATTGCTATGAAATTATGCTTCACTTCTCTATGAAGCTGTAGGCGGCTTTCAGAAAATCCTTTTCTTCGTTTAATTTGTTACTTTTGCCACGTAGTTGAGCTTTGAGATGCGATGCCGATTACATTTCAGTTTATAATGTGCGTGGATAGTTTCTGTTTTGCAGGAATAGTTTGAAAGTTCAATGCTCAATGTTGTGAAGAGTTGAATAATAACTTATTTTACTAAGCTGTGGGTGTCTTGAAGTATCACGAAGTTGAGCAATGTACTCAATGAAAGAAAGAAGGTGCATTGACCAATTAACGCCACATAATTACAATCTTACGATTTCAATGTACAAAGCTTTATCTGTTCCTTGCAGAGAAAACAAAAGTTTACAATTGAGAGCTCGTAAAATGGAAGATTAAATGAAACTAGCAATAAGTACAATTGCGCGAGTGCTTTTTGACTCACTGAGCTCGAAATTAATCAGTTTTGTACCTTATTGAGCGAACTTTTCACAAACTTCAAGAGGTATCAGTAGGAAGATCAGAGATACTGCCTTTCCCTGTAATAAGCGAACATTCAGTGCAATCAACAATATTAGTGAGAACTCATTCAGATATTTAATCTAGGACGATTTATTCTAGAAACTCCGTTTGAGTTTGTACGTAAGAGAGACTCATATATCAAAATCGTTCACGACTTACGTAGAAACTTTCTTCATTTTGCACCCTGCGATTCAAAATGAAGACATATGATTTTTCTCCACAATAGTTCTCATGAAATTAAATTCTGAATCGCATTATTAGAACTTTATATTATAATAAGGAGAAGTGGTATTCTACTAGGAATTTAACAAAGGTAGTGTATAAGATTTGGTGGAAGTACGGCTGACATAATAATGTGGCAGACTTCCAAGCTCCTTGGGGTTTCCTTGAACTCAACAAAGTCAAAGTGATTCGGCATTCAGCCATTATTGTATTAAAATGTCACAGTGCTTCTTGAGTCCACTGCTGTCACTCTGATGCTCCTTTCCTGCCATAAGCATTGAAATACTTTTAGCATCCTTTCACTCCGTCCATGTAGTAGTCTCTTTCACTATACGAGATTCCTTCCTGTAAGTGTTGCAAGTATAGACATCTTCAATTTAACATCGTTGGCTTGTTCTGGTTTCAGTCCAAGTGTCACTCCAAGTTATCTCAGATAATCTGCAAATCTGTGAAATCAGAAACCACGGATCTGCAAAGCTTTTAAACTCTACCTTTTGTCCGCGTCCTATCAACTTCATCTGTCCAGCTTACCATATCATTCACATTTTTCAAATTCGAAGCCATTTTTTAAAATATGAAGCCAATTTTTCAGCGTTCAGCATTTTTGCCCGTTGTTCAATTCTGTGATTATCACACTATCACACAACACGAATGATACACAGTAACTTTCTTTCTCGCCTTGGACAGACAGGTCAAAAGTTTGTTTGATTTTACTTTAGTTGTTTCTTGTTTGTTATTATGCCTTTGCAAGGTTAGTCTTGCGTGTTAAACTTGCTAAGCATACTTCAAAAACAAGTGCTGAGCTTGTGCTTGGGATGTTTGCATGAAGCTCCTGGAAGTGACGTGCTTATCTCATCTTTTATCCACAAATGACACAAGATCCCATTATTCTGTCACTCTCCTTAGATCACTGATGGACTGGAGGTAGATTAACAAGATATCTTTCAACGCAAAACGGAATCTCTTTCAGGGTATGCTTGACAGATGAACAATACAGGTTCATGGGGAACAGTTCGTGGAACAGTTCGTGTAAAAAGCTACTGGAAACTGATTAAAGGCCTTTTCCTTTCATTTTTCTGGTTAAAGTTTCATTATGCTCAGCTCAACATCTCTTCATGTCCAATAAGCAATATGATGCAGCATTTTAGTGGATGGTTGTTAGAGAAGGCCATCATAATGAATGACAAGAGAATAGAAAAGCTATCACATTATTTTGTTTTTTAGCCATTTCATCAACTTTCTACGTACTAACAGAAAGTCGGAAGAGAAAAGATACAATGTGACTTTCTCCTTGTGCTCATGATAGCTGACGCTTGGCCTTTTCTTTCAACCGATGAAAGAGCCACTTAAAGGACTGTTAAATGTATTGAGTTGCTCTTGAAGTGAAAGGCTGACACGTGTCTCATCCTACTTATCTCCTCTGCCAAAGTATGAATGTATTTGCTGAAGTAGTTCTTGGTTTATACGTAGCATAGGACTCTTCCTTTCACTCTCCGTTAAAAAAATACAATTTTTCATTCGAAAAGGTAAGGCAGTAGAAAGTAAGTGGACGCTTATCTTTTCACGCAGTGTACAAGAACAATCTAGAAGTATGGCAAGTGAGAAGGACATAAGAAGTGGCAAAAATAAAAAAAACCTGAGAGAGACGAGAAGCCAGTAAGTGAGTGTGAAAGTGACAAAAAGAAGTAGCAGTGGTATGGCTAATGATAAGCAGTTGGCAGTTGGCAGCAAGGAAACTTTCTCTTGACGCAGCAGATTAAGCCTGTTCCTCTAGAAAAGATAAACTCTATGCATAAATGATGCTGCTGTGTTTCAGATGCACATGTCAAGGTCAACAGAATTCAATTTTTCGAGAGAAAAGGCTGGTCCAATTCAAAGGCTGTGTGTGTCAGTAGCAGACAATGTGGCAAATTAATCTGATCGCTGCTTTACAATGATATTGTATGCTCTCTTCAGTCTTTCCCATTTTGTGTTGCCACTCCTGCTGCTCCTTTTGATAAAGGAAAGGCAGAGAAGACAACTCATTTATCCTTTTCTCACATTTCGAAAACTTCATTTCATATATATTTCTCCGGGTTATTCAGTTGTTCACTGTGAATGAATAATGGGATAAAGCACACGTTCTTTCCTTCCGTCAATAATGAGAAAGTGTTTGGCTCAAGTCAAGCACAATGACAACCCATAAATTTGTCTATGAATGAACGAATGAACCTTTTCCTCTCTTCTTGAGTTACAAGTTAAAAGGGAAATTAGAGTATTTATCATTTGGATACGATCAAATAACCCTGAGCTTTCACGAGTCCATGCAACTGGGAAATATCAGTGTGTATCCATTCATAATAACCACTTTGTTTTTGAAGCATGACGTTATCCTATCACCCTGATCAGATATACGACACACAGGTGAAATATGATATCAACTCATTCGAGCGTAGGATGAAGTGATGATGAGGTCCTCACAGAAGACAGACAAAAATTTAAATTTCCATTATTATACTCGTCATGTGTTTCCAAGTTCTGTTGACCTGGAAGAAAAATGAAAAGGTGGAAATCAAATTCACGTCAGATCAGACACGCTGGCATTTGCATGTAAATGATTTATCAGGAAATGGAATTGCAGCACCTGGGACGATACCACCCACTACCACTACATACCCGCCAGCTATATAATCTGATATAGTTCTTCAAACTGTATTTAAATGAGTTTTCATGCTTGACATGGGTTGTATTAAAACATGGAATACATTTCACATTAATTTTATGCTTTCACTTTGTTTCCTGCCTGCATCAAATATGATTTCACTGCTACAATTAGTATCATCGCAGCATTATGGAGACAGAAGGGTATGTGGAAAGGAAAAATCTTATTACTGCTGCTCTTTCTGCTTGCATCCAAGCCAAAAGCTTTAGTTTATTAGGAAATTGCGGGACGAATGGTCGTAGTATTTCATTTCATGACGGCGGAAGGAAGAAGCAGCAGAGTTTTTGAGGGATAATTGATACTTCGTGGAATGAAGTTACTTGAGAGATAAAAGAAATTCAATTTATCTGTACCAGAAGAATCGTTCGTTTACTACACCGTCTCTTTCTTTGCAGGTTCTTGGAATCTCTATAGACCTTCAACTTTCTACATGATTGACACACTGTCTTTTTGAAGAAAGACAAGTCCTCAGTCCCCAGTACAGTTATTCGTATGGTGAAACCATTCCTATCGACTTCAAACACTTCAGTCATCTGAAATTGAATATTACAATATTCGCTTCGTACAAAGAGAAAGCGAGAAAAGCTTCGATCCTCTTGACTTAATTTCTATTGAATCTCGGGCTCTTGGTTCTCTCCTACTCTCCCCGTCTCCTCATAGCCATAACATTCCACGATGGAGGGCATGAAGGAGAACAAAAAACGGTTCTTTCGTAAAGGAGGTCAAAGTCACAGGATCCAAAGATCTTTCGATAATCACACAGGAAGTAGCAGTTGCTGCCGAGCTCCAGCTCCAAGTCCAAGTATTGATAGCATGTCTTTGGCAAGTGGAAATCTGACTCCTGCAGCACAAGTCTCTCTCCCCCCTCTGCCCCTTCCTTTACAGCAGCTGCAACAACACCATCATCAACTGCAGCAATTACAGCAACAACAGATTCATTCTAAGCATGCAATGGGAAACAGAATCACATCGAGCCCATGTCTACCTTCTCCAGGAAGTAATGTCAGCTCTTCAACAAATAGCCATGGCACGAGTTGTGTAGGAGGCAGTAATGTTTCAATCACAAATGCTCCACTGAATGGTATCTCGTCTTCTTCGGGTGTTCTTTCTAATGGAGCTGGAGGTGGTCCAACAACATCAGGAGCTGCAAATGGGTCTTCAGGAGTACAACACAAGGCTCACCGAGGCATTCACGGAGGAGTTGCAGGACATTCCCCAAACTCAGCGAGTTTGGATGAAGCAGAGATCAATATGAATTGTCACAGAAGATTCATGCCGGCCCCCAGGAGGGCAAGGAGTGCCGAGAGATTTGATGGCATGCGAGTTGCTTACACTTCTTCTCCGGGAGGATCAGGTAAGGAATTATTACGTAAGGAGAGGTCTTTCACACAAGATTTGAATTTTTATTACTTTCTCTTTTTTATTGAAACTACCATAGCCATCACTAAATTTGGTAGGGCCAACATGTATGCTTAACTCACCTCACACATACACACGCGTATATATTCAGACATACACACAATTCTTCGGTACTCCTCTCCTCAGTATGTGCACACGGAAGGGAGAAAGTTGGTTTGCCTAAAAGACGAGAAGAAAGTGGAGTAGGGGAAATATTGGAAGTCGATCTCCGTGTGGCGATCAGGTGGATTGCACGGAGCAATATAACTCGTAAAAGTATATATAGGGTAGGTAATGTGAAAGATATTGATATTGCCATTTCGTCTGGGAAGAAAATTGCCAAAGATTTTGTGCTGAGTGGAATACTTGGGGAAGTTTGAGAGACACGGTAAGAGTTAGTTTGGTTGGGGATATGGATATTGGATTGTCTAAGAGAAAAGGTGATGGGGTGGAGGATAAGTTATTGATTAGGTTAGCGTCAGTAGAAGAAGAAGACTATTAGGCTATTAGGGGAAAGTTGGAGAGACTGAAGAAGTTTCTTCTTCTTGTGATAAGGAAATGTGAACTAAGAGAAATCGAGAGGACCTGGTGAACAAGAGGGGAAGATACGGTCTTTGGAATGAATGCAACTTTAATATCGTTCATGATGAGTAGAATGCTTGCCAAGTTGAAGAGAAAGCACTCGATTTGAGCAAAGGTCTGCTGCTTTCTCCCAAAATGAAATGGATGGATGAGGAGGATGATTTATGTGAAGAAGGGTCGATATATACAACTTCTTCAAGAAGTGAAGAGCCAAAAGGACTCACATGTTCTCTCCTCTACGAAAGGATCCGTCGTCGTTTCATTATAATTGTAAATATCTTTTCCTAATGTTTGCTAAGCCGTACACTAATGCTAGAATATACTACCAGCAACACACACAAGACGACAGTTCTACAAAATACACATATACACATTCATGACCTTACTTTAATATATTTATACGGAGAGAGAGCAAGTACATTGATGAATGACTAAATGTGACTTACCTCATCTCAGCTACGCTCAAGTTTCTTTTCGTAGAAAAGTATTCACTTATGAAACCCCTAGAGCTCCTGAAATTACCGTACTTATTGTACACACTTAAATCCTGAGGATAGAAGAGAAAGTCCTGTTTCAAGGACTGAGCCAAGGAAGTAGAAGGTCTTTGGAATCTTTAAAAGCAGGAAGAGAGGCTATTCCTCCCACATGTCGTTGGGATTGGGACCCGTGGCATCCCAAATCTTTCTACGAACATTAGAATGGAAATTAGGGAAGAAAGTGTATGGAGTATAATAGAATATGTACGAGAAACTAGTCTCACTGACAATGAGCTATGTGACTTCCTTTCCCATGAACGTTAATAACGGGAACTTGTTTCCCACAGTGTAAGTGTGTGCGAGTGTGTGTGGGTGAGAATGATAATATCCCTCTGTTTGCATTATCATGGATATCATCCCATTGAATAAATAACCCTGGGATGGATCAATTCTTTCACACCATTCCATTTCACTTCCTTTTACTTTCTCTATGAGAAACAATACTGTAGAGTGTACTGTGTACTCTGAATGTGTAGGGGAGAATGGACCATAAAACAAAAAAGATCCCGTTTACACTCTAGTTCCGATATACCTACTACAATGTCAATCCATATTCTCACACGATAAGTCATTCTTTCACACGTTTCATTCTTTACATACATTCGCATTGTACACAGACTCACAAAGCAATCCAAGTTCAAACTTCAAAGGATTACTTTACTGGCAACTGGCGAACTGGCTCGTCCCGCGGAGTACTGAGGAAATTATTCGTAAAGGTTTTGGCAAAACGATCTATACATTAGATTGTGTGGCAAAAGCCAAAAAAGCTTTCGATTCTTTAACTTTCTATGTAAGGTTATAACACAGAACAGAACTTAGCGAACGTAGAACTCTTCAATTTTCCCTTTGTACGTTCTTCCTTACAGGCTTATTCGGTTGTCGGTTGTATAGCAGATAAAACACTAAAGAAACCTGAGTCTCAATATAAGAAAAGAAAGTCCAACCTACATTTGCAGAAAACTAAAGAAAGACTTTAATTCTGTGAGGCTTCTCACTAGGAATCCTTTCCCTTACTTTCACACCTCAAAGAATTATAGAACAATAGATTAATACAGTCTCTCAGAGTGTGAAGCTTTTGAGATGTATACGGAGTTACTGAGGAAAGCGAATGATTAATAAAGGAATTGTTGTCCTCTGTGTACAAAGACAGTCGTTTCATAATCATTTGTATTATTATTTTTGTTAGCAGTTTGGTAAACTCATAGTTGTTCGTTATTGAAATATCAAACTGCTTTGAGTTCACAGTTAGGAATACAGGAAATGGCAATGAGGACTGAGGATTACTAAATAAGTTGGTCAAAACTTTCTCCGTTGTGTATGTTATAGTTTGATGATTTTCACCAAAATCTCAGTCGTAATAAAGGATATTTTAATTATTTACCTAGTGCGCTTCTACGAAAACGAAGGTAAACCTTTCACATTCAAATCTGAAAGAGAAAGTTGGGATATCCATCCTCAAAGATTACTGTTGTTTCAAGGTTGGGTTACTCATTAACAGAAAAAACATTAATGCAGGATGACTGCTCTTCGGTTCTGAGAATTTCGTGAAATGTGAAACACTACTAATTGCTGTACTAGGTAGAATCTATAAGAATTTATTTAGTCATTCATAAATGATTTACTTTTTTAGACTAGGGAAAGTTTTAGTTGTTCACGCTTATATTGAACTCTTAATGTCTACAGTAGAATTCCCTACAACCCACCCCTAATAGTACCCCTAATAGTACATCAAAAAAGAAGAGTAACGAAGTTAAAATTGCGCACATCTACCCGTAAAGAGTACAAACAATCCTACAACCACTCGAGTGCGTTTGTGAATTATAACGTGTACATTGAATTTGCTCCCCGGAATTTCGACGCTCATGTTTTTGTTATCAAATTATCATAAAGTAACCAGCTCAAATAATTCTTTGCACAACACATGTGCAAAGGTTCATGTAAAATGAAATCGTGAAAAATATTACAATACAAATAGAGTTAGTTCGTCTTTCTCCTGGTTGTTTAGTCAGACGAAAAGGCGTTTTGTGAATAAATGAGCAAAAAAAAGAAAGTAGGAAGGAAAGTGAAGAATGAGATCAAGTACTTGAATACAACAAGTCTTTGTTAGGGCAGGAATGAAGCACCATCAGACAAGTCCCTTGTGTACACTCCAAGTATAAATTCTATTGTACTTGTGCAGTTTTTTTTGCTAAGAATTCTTTGTCTCACGTCTACCGGGATGGGCAACGTGCTTACTTTTACTTCTTTCTCCCAAACTATGGGCTTTTCTTGTGGATTGAGTAAGATATTTCCCATTCTTTATATCTTTCCCAGCTCAACACAAATCTAGTGATTCTAGGAAAAGTTGAGGTTGTTTACGAAAGGGAGTGAGTGAAGAAAATACAATAGAAGGTGGTTAGTAGTTGTGGTTGCATTGGCGTCTACCGAGAACAATACAATTTCATGTGTGAGATGCTCACGACTAAATTAATTAGAATTCAATTTAAAGTTGTGGAACCGCAGACAAATCACCTAATATTAGACCATCACCAAGTTTTATTTTAGAAGTGAGATAGTCGTTGCGTTGCAAAGAATTCTTTGACTGCTTTCGCAATAGAAATTATATATTTTTTAAACTGACCACTTTTTCCCTGAACGCGTTAGGTATTAACAAGCTTAGCTTTCCAGTTGAGGTTATTTCGAATTTCATTTTTCCGGCAATCTTCCGAATCTCCGGTAAACGCTTTTTGTGATAGACTGTCGGCTCCATTTCAGCTGTCATATTCGTGTCATTTTCACTTAGGAGAAGGAAGTATGGCATCCTTAGGTGAACAGTGAGAATCCGGTATGTCTACCAAACCGAAGTTTTCTTAGAATATTTCCCTTGGGCAATCATGTATGACTTCCCAATAAACTAAAGAAAATAATTTTTGCAGGCTCACTTTTCCCACAAGTATATAATATCCAGTATTCACGGTAGGTTAAATTAATATTCAAATTCAAAAACTTGATTGCATAAAATAACTTTCAGAATCGACAGTATCAAGTTTCTTTACTTCTTGTGAATTAAAACCGAACCGCATGGCAATCTATCCAAGTTCCAAGCTAACTTTCCTTACTTCGCAATTCACAATATTCACATGGATGGAAGTCTAGAAGTGCACGGTGTAATATTTCATTTCCTCATGGAATCAAGAATAATGTAGTGTAATGCCAGGAAAGCCTACAAGTAAAGTTTAATAGAAAATATTTATTCCTCCTTAACTTTCAATGCTAAAAACATTTCAATATTTACATGATTGATAAATTGATATACAAGAAGAGACATGTTTGTTCATAAGAAAGGCATCCGTACCGCAACATCCCATTCTCCATACCAAAGTGATCACTTTTATTATTGGAGTTTGTGACACTTGAGAAGATAGATTTTTCATATTTTGCTTTCTCCCCGTCAAAACTGTCCTCGAGCTCAATACATCTATGTATTTCCGGAAAAACTTGTCTATTTACTTTTCAAAAAGTTATTCATTTTATACACCTATACTGAGGCGTCATGTTTTCAAAGAAAGTAAGAAAGAGAAGCATATTCATATCATCTCGTGTCAAGCGGAGTGGCTGATATTGTCAACAATTTTTTTTCATTTCCTTATAAACTCACCGTACAAACAGTGTGACAAGAAATAACCGATATCATGAAGGTTTGGGGATTTGTTAGATTAGAAGATGCCTTTCTCCTTTCTTCAAAACAACTTCTTTTGCTGCGAAGAAAATAGGAAACTCTGTTTTATATTTTTCTCCCACCTTTCTGTGATGTTTTGAACTGCACAGAATATAAATACACACAGAGGAGTGAGTTTACAAACGACAGAATTCGATTTATGATATACTTCTCAGTTCCTGCTTCTTCTATTTAATTCCCTTTGGTTGAAGTAAACGTCCATACATTCTTGTGCACGAGTGGGAGAGAGGGCAGAAGAGAAGAACTCGTGGAACAATAGCTCGGGTGAAGGTGAAAGTAATCTTTGACTCTTCTTCTCCTCTAACACTTGGAAGGTTGGAACCCAAGTGGTAAAAGTCTCAAGAGATGTTTGTAACGCACCATTCATTTCCATAATGAAAAATAATCTCCATAATGGGTACAACTCCCACTAGGAAATTTTTTAATTATTAAGTATCGCAGATACTTTATGGGAATACCCACGCCGTCTGTCTGTCCGTCTGTCTGTCTGTCTGTCTGTCTGTCTGTCTGTCTGTCTGTCTGTCTGTCTGTGTCCGCGATAACTGTCGACAGAGTCGA
>JAQGAD010000503.1:0-36725 GCA_034696625.1 Isotomurus palustris | reverse complement strand
TTCTGATGGAAGCAATATATCGGAAACGTAACAAAACTAAAAGGTTCTGTGGGATATTAACTATTCGGATTGTTTTTCCTGTGTCACTTATCATACTTGATGAGCATTGAGGAAAACTAATTCAAAGATTCTAAGAAATAAAAATGATTTTAGATCCCACGTCGGAATTTTGGATGAATCGATGCATACTTTCATCGCAGAGGGAAAGAAGGGAAGAGAGAGAGAGAGAGATGATATAAAAGAGAGAGAGAGAGACTGATTCACATATGTGAAAGTTCGCTTGTAATTTGGTTTTATGGAGGACAACTGATGTCATAGATGCTCCTATACGTTTTACGCTGGGTAACATTCCAAAATTCCGCACGAGTCCCTCGAGGCCTCATACTTCTTTTCTGGGGAAGGTAATCTTAGGTTTAAACTCGCGTACTAAGCGTTACTCAAACTTAAGGTAAGCACACAGCTGCTATCCCCAAGTCTACTTTTACTTTAATATTATTCGTCCTTCTTCTCGTCGTCAGAATTCTTTCCGTGTTCGTGTTCCTTATTCTTCAAAATCCTGTGAGACGGATACTTGGTTGAATGACACATTACGTGACAAGACTATTTTTTACGAATTCCTCGATGCATTTAATAATACTTGGGAAATAGGATCTGGAATAGATGGCAAATGTACTCACTTTCATGGTGTGTCCTTCACCCGTGGAGAGAGTTGATAGTACCTTAGAACCTTGTGTTATTGTTAATACGCTAATACAGTCCATAATTTGTAATTCTTAGAAGTAAACAGAATGTGCAGTGTAGTAGAAGAAATAAACTAAAAACGACGGATTCTATTCAGTTCCAAAATCATCATCAAGAGAAAGTTAGATGACTCATTCCAGAGCTATTCATAAGAAGAGGAAAGGCCATTTCATAAATTGGCGAAACCAAATTAGACTTGCAGATTTATACTTTTCATTCATTTTAATGCTGGGATTGCAGATTCACTCTAAAAAGTAGTTTAATGGATTTCTTAAGTAATTATATAATAAATGACATAAATTGAGTAGTTTCTCTACGGCTATTGATTCATTGTTCTCTTCTGCGTCGCTCTCCATTCAATGAACACAATGAAACGCTACTCAGACGACAGCAAGTTGTTCGTTATTCCTAGAAAAGCCTTAAAACTGTTCCTCTTGCAGAAAAGCGACAGAAATGTAACAGAAATATTCACGGACTAACAAGAGGAGAACCAGGAAGGTTAGTAAATGTCATTATTCACTTGCTCTGGTGGTTTATATGAAGAAAAAGACGTGTCACCCGAGATATATTTCCGCATTCATGGATATGATTATTCAGGGAGTCCCAGACGTACTTTAACACAAACTGAGAGACAGTTCTTGCGTGACTGAGTAAAACTTTCAATCTTCGAATAACTAGGTCTCATACCAAGAGGAAGCTGTTAACTATTCGCTTATCACTTGGAAAAAATCGATGGGGCTTTGGACATCTTTATGCTACTACATGCAGAGCTACGTTCCTCCGCATGTTCACATGAAAAGGCTTCATTTGTAGGTAGGATTGGTAGGAATGGTAGGATTGTGGGATTTCTTTAACACAGAATTTGTTCAATCGTCTGCTCTGAATCCGTATGTATATCTTTCTACCCTGTTAGAAATCTATCGAGCAAATGCACACAGTTGACTTTAAAGAAACAATTATTTTGAGTAGCTTCTCGTTTAAGCTCCAATCTTAAGGATGGATGGAATACGGAATGGAGAAAGAGACAACGAAGGATGAAGCTTTGCCAACTTGGGGCGTACAGAAGAAAGTGGAGAAAGCGTCTTTGGCGCTGATGCAGTGAAGAATTCTCTGTGGACGTCAATTTCGCCAGTTTTACTGTGAGAGTCTCTTGGCTATGAGGACCCAGAGAGATAACAGCATGACCAATATTTCACTACACAACGTGTGTAGGTTCGTTTACATGGCCAACATAGATATTTAAGATGACAAACGGAATCCCTTCCTCTAGGCTGACATAATCAACCGTAGAGCCTTCTGTGCTTTCTCTTCCTCGACATTCATTAGTTTTGTCTGTGATGAAACAACCTACTAAATTAACCGAGCCTTGCATTTCCTCCACAAGACACATTCGCAAAATAACTCACTGTTGTACTACAACAAGACTGACTTAGTTCCTCTGTCAGATAACACAACTATGTTTTCCTCCTTCCTCAGATTTGATTAATGATAACTGCCCTCCGATCTCCTTCACCATGTACATAGCTATTTACATGCAAACTCTCTTCAGTCACCACCAGTTATTATGCAAACACGTCGATTCTCTCTCTCTCTCTCTCTCGAATGAAGTTCATAAGACTCATGCATGATTGAACTTTTCCTCTAGTGTAATCAAGATAATTACTGGCTTTGTCGGTTTAGCCCTCTGTGTCGTTCCGAATGACCCGGATGATTACCAGTTTCATGATGGAGGAGTCACCTGCTACTTTATGTGAGTAGACTCCTTTGAGCCAAACTTTCCCAAAAGTTCCCAGAATTATCATCACCAACAAAGAAGTCGCAGGTGATTCATGTCTTTTCTCCATGCAGTCAATACAAAACCATACATCAAAATGAACGAGCGTGTTTTCTTCCAAGGTCGCTAATATACCTAAACAGCCGAAACTCGAACAATTCATTGTCTAAAGACCTGACTAAAGCCACATCAGTGTGATCCAATCGTACGTGATATTGCCGAGCCTTAAAAAATTAAGTGAACCAATATGATAGTGTTCTTATAGAGAGAGAGGTGTTGATTCCACACACACACACACACACACACACACACACATGTGAATACACTGCCATTCAGTCCTCATGGTGTACACACCTTTCTCAGTCTCCCAGTTTTCTCTTTTATGAAAGAAGTTTGTGATTGCTCGTAATTTTTTAGGTGAAAGCACAATTTAGCACACCTTCGCAGACAAAGGAGAGGAACTCAATAGGAACATAATGAAAGAATGTGAGAGAGCTCCTTGTCGTGAGAGAGAAAGGAGAAAGTGGCTGAGGTGTATTATAGTAGGCCAGATGTAATAGATTATTTCACACGTTCACTCCATTTTACACAGAGAGAAAGTGCTGAAGCAATCACACAAGTACTTTCGAGAGACGACGACTACTCTGTGCTTTCTTAACAGGTTTTTATTTTATGGTAAGCTGTTGCGTCTTCTGCAATCGTGTTGACTGATGATGATGGGGCGATGGATAAGTGTGGGCAATTTCAATGATGAAAGAGAAAGTTTTTTGCTCTTCATGTGACAGACTTGACTTTCATGCGTGATTATTCCCCGTGTGTCTTTTTGCGATCGATGTGGCTGCTAGCAGATATTATAATGCAAACGCTTACTGTGCTGTAAATAAATGCTGCACTATGCAGAATAAAGTGTTTTCTTCTGGTTCCTCCGCTCTGTGTGTTTATTATATATAGTGAAGCGAAACAATTCTATGATCTAACACGTAATACAATTAGACCTGTCATTCACTGTAGATGCCTCGTTTGCAGAACTTTAATATGAGAGCGAGTTGGATGTGGCGTCTTAAAATTTTCCTACAAATGATAAGTGACGACAGCTTTATAAGTGAAGTCTAGTAATTGACAGTAAGTAGCTGTTTACTAGAGAATTTTCAGGATGATTACTTCGAGAATTTAATCTCTAGTCATGACGCGCAATATTCTTAATGATGAGAGATTATGGAATTCATTTAGAACACAATTACGAATCCTCTAATGACGAAGGTGGTGAAAGTGGATACACTGACGATTTAACGATACAAAACAACCCAAAAGGATAAAGTTTCCAGAAATTGAGAGAATAAACAAGTGTTCACTTTACTACAGTCTTATATATTTATTTACTTTTTGTCGGTTTTTTCTAAAAAATAATAGCACAGACAGGGAGTCAACAATCCCTCATAACATAACGAAATCAACGATGCGATGCTTGATGTTAGTACACGAAACGTAGTTCCCATCATAAGCAGAACTAGAGGAAGTTTCATTGTGAAGAATTTACAACGGAAACGAAGGGAAAGTGACTCTATCAGAGAGTTTTATATGAAGCAATCTGTAAGCTACGATGAAAGATCAACAAGAAGAATAAGAAAACATACAAACAGCGGAGGGTTAAGAAAACTTTTTGACGAGCCAAGGAAATGGACGAATGATACGAGCAGTGCTCTCCTTTCATTTTTATTTCCTTCTCTTTTCATTCGACGCAGCACGTTTTAACCATGGGATCTCTCCAGGAATAACATTCTCTTCATCCTACAAGTCTGGAAAACATGCCAACTATGTGGGATTGATTTTTCCCCGGCTCTTCATACTTCTTGTGCCAAACTCTTCTGTTGTATCCACTCAAAGAGTGCTGCTGTGTATCTTTATTCTCTCCCTTTCTACGCTTTCTCCCGTCTACAAATGCTATCGCATCTGCACCCTACGTTATTATGCTATTTCGATAAATCCACATTAAAATTCACTCGTTTATACACATCCTATCGCACAATACAGAAACTTCGACTGGCAGCTATTCACCAAATTTATAGACCTAGCTTTCTTATCAACTTGTAACCGCCACCAGTAGCCCCACCAGCAGCAGATCGAACTGCACCACATGAAGAAGTTCTTCAAAATCCTTTCTATCAAGGATATAATAGCCATAATAGGGCAGTATCCGTTACTCCGATGCAACTCTTCCGAAAAAGAAAGTCTTGTAGTTTAAATGGCTGCCACTTTGGAGAGCATGAGAGAACTGTCTGACGAGAGAATAGTGTTTCCGAACCAAAGTTACTCAACAATGGAAAAAGATTGATGAGAACGTACCGATCGTTGTGAGAACTGTAGTTGCATAGTAGAAAGCTCCGGCGAACTTCCACTGCGAATTTCCAGCTTTCAGTGGCACCGATTTGAGAATGACCATTTCCAGAACTCGATAGTCGTCCCGGGATATGTTGTAACGGTAGAAGAGCACTTGTTCCAAATCTGCAGAGACAAAAGTAATCATCCATCACATCTTTTTAATCACTGGGACCTTCACAAAGAGGTACATTTGTGTTTCTCATTATGATGAAAGTGTAACTAAATTGTTTGCTACTAGGGCAGAATCGGCAGAATAAATCAACGCAATGGTTGCACTGAGAATAGCATGTCGTGTGTCGTGTGTGGTTCGAGTTTATATAATACGGACCTTTTCCTCCCTCAACTCCCTTTCAGTTATTCAGTGAGCGTAAAGGAATTGGAATCTCTCACAGTGCTTTTCAATTCCACACTTCACATGTTTTATTGTGTGGGGGAATATCGATTGGCATTCAGTAGAAAGCTCAATATCCAGTTAGCCACGGAGTCAATTTATTAGCGAGTCTAAAATGTCCAACAGCTAATGACGAATGATGCACTGCAGTATGAGTTTTTTATACGGAAACGTGTGTGTGTGCACTTCGAGAGCAATAGGAGAAAGTATATAATCGATTTGTCCATCCATCTGCTCGAGATTCACATTGTACTTCCCATCTTTTCATTTTACACAGGAGAGAAGCTTCATTTCGTTGTTGTTACTGCAACATAAATCTTAAAGCAGACTTCCATTGGAAGGGTTGAGCAAATGGTTTAAAAAATCATGCGTCGAAGTCTACTTGATGATGATAACACACTATTGTTGTTGTGTATGTAAGGAGGACAGTGCAGTTGAGTGAACACTCTTGCCATTGTCTACAACCGAAGTCAATTCCCACTTAGCAAGTTGAACGCTGAAGGGAGTTGAGTTTATCTCAATTATCATAAAAGAGACACGCAAGACAAAAGAAAAATTTTCCGTCAAGTTCATGCATAATCCATGAGATAATATTTCCATACCTGTCACATTCAAACACAATTTCCAAGCAACTTAAGTCTGTTCGGGGTTCCCCTTTGCTACTGCAGTAATCATTGCCTATGCTTTATTTATAGAGAAATGACAAACACAGATTACCAATGGGCTTGACTACACTACAATTGTGAATATGATGTCGAAATTGAGGGACAGAAAGCTTAGACACTTGCACACTAAGTTCACAATACCCTAACACATTATTGTTCTTCAGTCCTGGATTTTTTATGGATGTCGAGTCGGTGTTCACGAGGAATTTCCAATTAGAACTAAAGTTCAATATGATTTTGTGCTACATTGAACATAATTACAGCTTACTGTATGCTAGATGTCAATCATTGCTGTTCAATAATTATTGTCTAACAGTAGAAGGAAAAGAAAGTCCTACTTGCAGCCTGAGATGTACATATTACTTCAACTACCGTATTTGTTTTTACAATCGATGCTTCCAACCTAATCAATACACCTTTGTTCATTCTTTATTAATAGAAGATACTTCATTTGAAGTAATGTGTGCATTTGAATCGACCAAGTTGCCTTATCTCTGTCATGCCTGCCATGATTGAAGGTATTCAAATGTTGAGTTAGGAAATGGAAGGTACTATTTTTAGTATTTGTTTGTAATGAGTGTTATTATATGGTGGAAAGTTCAGTAGTATTTAAATGTATTCTCATGGAGCTTTCACACAATACTACTTCTACCACGTAACATGTCCGTAGAATTATCTTGAATTGCTTCTGTTGTGTGTCACTAGTGGAAAGTATTACTTTTGCTCTGTAGCCAGATTCTAGAAAATAATTAAAGGTACATACTCAATATGAATTTTGTAAGCGCTTTTGTGATTACTGGGTTGGGTGCCTGTTTGCGACTCAGTCGAGCAGAAATATTAAAGAAATAAGGCGATTATATTTTCTCGTGTGAAAATTGAAACTCAGTTACCGTGAAGGTTGAGGAAAGAGTCTATATAATATACGTAAAGCCATCATCATACACATTATTAGATGGCGAGGAATAATAATTCTGTAGGAGTTCGCGAAGCGAAGAGAATGTCGAGCTCAATATTAATCCGATCAATCTGTCAAAGAAGATAAGGCCAACCTGTTTGATTGCCTTTCAGAAAGAATGAACATTTCACGTTCAATTTATACCATTAAGCGATAATGGGCAGATCGGGCAGAATACGATAGCCGCTCACTGGGGGTTCGTGATGAAGGAAAAGGTGATTTCACTAGAGAAAGTTGGAATCTTCCGTACACGTATTAAGCATATTCCTCGTGGAAATATTTCCTTCGAACCAACATGGAGTCTTCCAAGTATAGAGGAAGCCATTCACACTCATGAGTTTAAGATAAATGCGTTTTCACGTTAACTTCATTTCTTTTTCGTGCGAGGCGATTGAGCATATATAAGCTAGGGAGAAAGTACTTTCACCACACCTATAATATGTACATTCCCCACTATCGTTCAAGTTTAGACACTAATGAACTTAAAACCGTTTACGGGCAACTTGCCTGAAATATTGAATAGAAGTTGGTCCCAGAAAGTTCGCCCCATAAGTATAAATAAGAAATTAAAGTGCTCCAACCGTAAAGGATTCTGAAGGGGATTTCTTAATGATCCGAAACTCCTGTTACATTAGAATTTCACGTAACCGATTGAATTTAAGGTTGGAGGTTAATTACTATATAAGCGAGCATTTGCATAGAGACTTTCTCTCTGCATGTAATCTTTCGTCATGAGCCCAGCATGACAATATAGCACTCAATAGGCGAACGGGGAAGTTTCCCGAAAACAGAGAAATGTTGACAATCAAGATTTTAATGAGAAGCACACAATCACCAAAAGCAAGTAATTATTAAGGCTTAATTGGAGCAGAAGCGAATTCTGCGTTTTGAGAGTCATCTCGTTCGTCATACCATAGCGTGTTCTGCCATACTTGCATACGAAAGGTGGGGGAAAGTTACCAGTCCGTGTGTGACACACAAAACACAAAAGCAACTTTGTCAGAAAACCAATCACCCGATCTATGCAGAATTCGGTTGGTCGGCTCACACAATACACAGCATTTACATTTTGTACCGGTGACTGTATTTTACTAATGATAATTTGAACCGCTTTCATCGTTTCTCTAATGAATTTGCTCAATCCAAAAAGTTCAAAGGATGGTGTTCGTTTACGTTCAGGCACACATTCGACTCTGTGGACTCTTTACTAACGCCAAATGACATTTTCTCCATTGCGTGGGCAAACACACATTACGACATTGGATAACTGCTCTACCACAAAAGCCAGGGTGGAAAATGTAATAATAGCCATGTGTGTCTATACAGGCGATACAGGGAGAGTGTAGGTGAAGCTATTGTGTGTGTATATGTTCATATAAGCTGTCTGCGCCCTGAATGACTCATAATTTTCTACACTCAGTCATGAGTTCGAGTCTGTGGATGTCGACTGTAGACTTTACATAGATTACTCACCTTGCAAAGCTTCGCACTGCCTTTTTTCAGTCTCGGACTCCAAAGAATCAAAAATTGCAGCTCCAACCAGGAGATATGTAAAAGTACACACAATTAACGATATAGTCCGAACGTTTTGTCTCTTCATACCAACATACTGCTGATGGATTCGACATCAGCAATCACTTTTTGAATGATTCCTACCTCATTCAACTCTAAAGCAACACCAACTCATCAGCCACCGTCCACTTTCCTTCATTAATTCATACGCGATCGCACGACTTTCCCCGTACACTTTCTGGTCAACTCCCATTAGTATTTTATAATTCCTTCAACACATCCTCTCATACGTAATTCTAAAATGAAGGTTAATGGGTCGGACACAACAACCCGGATGATGATGCCAACAGTGAAATCCTCTGCCTGGAATGCCCTGGATTAAGTTGTACACTCGTTTCCCAAAAGGTCCTAGAAGATCACAGGGAAACTACTACGATATCACTCCTCAGAGCTCAGCTAAGAAGTCTATGCACCAAAGTCAAACTCGAACTTTAGGTTTCATGTGTCCTGGAGCGTGGGTTTCGATTAGGAGGTAAATGTATATAAATGTATAACTGTCTGGGATCAATCGAATCTACTGGTAGGTAGAGATGAACAGGTTGGATAAAGTTCAATGCTTCTGGTTATCCGACTGCATGAAACACTATTCAGTTCAGTGTAAATGAAATCCATTGGGTAAGGGGCTTACTGTCCTTTGAGTAGACACGACGTAAAGAATTATAAATTCCCAAGTGGGTTTAGCAGTCGTCTTGTGTGCTACTTAGTTCGGGAGAAAAGCAACTTTTCCACGAGATTTAAGGAGAGGCAACAGGAAAGATTAAATGTTGGTTTAAGACGAAAAAGTTTCTTGAAACGAATGACTTTTCCAACAAACTTGTAATGAGCTATCAACGAGATAGCACTCGGTGGATTTCTCTCGAAGAATTCGGACAAAAAAGGTAGTCAGGTTTCATTTCCCGTCCGTTTTGTGAGTAGAAGAAGTACAAGAAGCTTTTGTCGGTGTCAAATAATGAGAGTGTTTTCCATGATCCGGTTGTTTAGTTTCTCAGAGAAATCTCTTGGCTTCGAGGGCATAAATGAGAGAGAAAGTAGGGTAGTAGCAGCTCACCATTACATATACACACACACAACTATTACACACAAGTACGTCGTGGAGGAACCCTCCTACCAACAGAAGTAGTAGCAGCAGCAGTAGCAGCAGCACTTTAGGTAGGAAAGGATGCAGCCTGAGCTAAAAATAGAGACTGTTAACGTGGCAGAGATTTTTTGTGTCCGTTCACTTCCGCTAACAGTCCACCACCACCACCACCACCAAACCTTTCTTAGGTTTCAATGTGATCTCTCTCTCTCTCTCTTCGTTGCCTCACTGCCGACCCCAACTAACTTCGTATGCCATGACGAACTGACTGCTGAGAGTCTCTCTCCGTACTTTTACTTTACTTTCGGAGAAAGTCAGACTGACTCTCACTTCTTGGCTCCAATCTTCCCATCCTATGAGACTTGTCTAAATTGTTACACATGAAATGGAAGGAGACACATCTTAAGTCTCGAGTCGGATTTTGAGAATAATATGCGGTAACGGTAGTCCTCCTTCTCTTTCTTTCTCTCTCCTTTCTATATTTAGAGCAACCCCTTTCTCGGGAAGTCCTTCACACAGTATAAATGGCTTTTGCCTTTTTGTCTTCAACGATGATACCCTCTCGATGTCTTGATCCAAGTGTGCCACGGTTTGTCTTCGTCTTCTCAGACCCGTAGGCCCACCACGATCGTTAATCCTGTGCTTCTTATTCTTCTTCTTCTGGCCTTCGTAAGTAGACACACAAAGTCTTCCTGTGAACTCTGAACTCCGTACCACTATAATCCAGAAAGTGGTGAATGCAGTAATCCTTCACGGGAAGAGTTTAGTGGGCGAAGCGAAAGAAGTGAGGAATACAGATTAACGTGAGATTTTAAGGACGACTGGAGAGATGACTGCGTGAGTCGAGGAAGCAGAGTGGAGACTAGCCAGACTTCCACTTCTGCCGTAGTCTTTATCCGTGGAAATATAAGTGAAGGCATGGAAAGTAGTAGTCCTTCGTAAGCTTGCTGAGGTGTGGGGAAAGCTCCTTTCCTCCTGCTGCAAACGGTGGTGGTGGTGGTGTTGGTGGAGGTTCGTGTAACAGTGTTCTCTTTTCTACTTTCTACTGGTTCGCCGAATACGTTCAGAGTTGAGACTATCAACAAAGAATATCGCTTCTCTCTTATACAAAAGTCTCTTGGTGACTAATGCTACACTCCTACTACTACCCTTATTGCTTTCTAAATTTATACATTATATTGTAAGCTATATGAGAATCCCTACTAAATGCCATGTTTGTGTCAGACACTCTCCTCTTCGAGAGAAGTTTAAGGAGGCATAGAGGCAAGCAGTAGGTAACCCTGCATCTTATCGTCGAGGAAGGAAAGAGATGCACTTTTCTTCCTCGCAACTGCTACTCACGCCTTGGGAATTCAATTTCATCGTTATGACTTGAAGATGTCTTTGCGTAGAGAATTAATTGATTGTTCCAAGTTCTATAGAAGAAACTGAGAGATAAATGCAGAGATCGAGCTCCTTTCTACACGTTGGAATTTACTTGATTCTTCATGTTTCATATCCAACAGAGAGGGAGAGAGAGAGTTCAGTGTTGACGTGTGTACGATGTGAAGCACACACACTGCTCTCGCTAACAGTAGTAACATAATATACATATTGGACTGAAGGCTTACAGAAATACACCTGTCTGTCAGTTGATCTTTCCTTTTAGGCTATTCTATCGCAGGAAAGATGAGAGTCATGTGTATTAGTATGTGTTAATATCTATATACGTGTGTGTGTGTGTGTGAGAAGGTAGAAGGCGCAGAAAAACGAGAACGACTGCAGGGAGAAAGCTCAATTTAGAATTTATAGAGGTAGTGTACATGAAACTAGAGGTAATTGCATCATAAGAGTGACTTTCCGGAATACAAAGCAGAAGCACATGTTATGATGGGAAAGAGAAAGCCGCATTTATCCTAATTTTTCTCTTTCATTTCACGACTCGAGATGAGACTCATTAATCTGAATATTTTATGAAGTACTGCAGTAAAGAGGTTGCAGCTATCTTCACCTTTCTCCAGGACGGAAGTAAAAGTAAAGAGAAAGCGATATGGGAAGAGATGAGTGAGAGGTAGGTGATTTTTTGTTCACAACGATACAACGGTTGAATGATAAAGTATATTTAGAAATAGAGTGATAGCGTAGAAGAAGAAGAAGAAGGGCTCATGAGGAGAGATTATGTTTCACAGAGAGAGGAGAGAGAGCCTTTATTGTACGGATGGTGTTAAGTAAGTATGAGCGAGGGACCCTCGAGTGGTGAATAGACGGAGATTTGGCAGATGTGAATCAAGACTTGATCTGAAAAGATGAGGAGAAAGTCATCGATTCATGCGCGAGATGGTTGGAGACTGCAACTCGGCAGAACCGAAGATCCGTGTATTTCGTATTGCCATGCAGAAGTTCGTAGACGTACAACAAGCGTCTACTACTACTGTAGATGTGTATGAGCTGGAGTCTCGGACGACCGATCTATCCCGGCTTCCTATGTGTTGTGCGGCCACAAGAGATTTCACTTTCACCCTCTCCATTATCCATGATGGGTATAAAGAGGAGAGGTATGAGATACGAGAGTATTATACGAGGATGGTGTGGTAGTGGTCGCTACTACACCGCCGGGTCTTGTGGGACATGGCTTCAAGTCTCCAGGAATGCGTCCCTTGATTCGCTTTCACTGTTACATGTTGGATGGTCGATGCATGTTTAGTAGGCAAAGCCTCAGGCTCAGATACAATTTAATAGAAAATCAATACCCTCAGGGGTTGCCTCTTACTTTAGCATATTAGCTCATTATCTCTCCCACACAGACGGATTGACGAGACCTCTCAATCAAGAGGCTACTTAGCTTCCTCATCAGATAGTGTGGGACGGTGTGTTTACCCATCAAACGGTTTGAATGCAGGTAAACGAGGTTTCAACAACCCAGATTAGCCTACTCCGTCCCACTTAATCCTCTGCGGTTCCTTTCACTCACCACGAACAACATCCTCGTCTCCACACCTCCACTGGCGAAGCTCTTGTTGCGGAAACCTATTTTTACTCAGACAGCGGAAGTACTTTTATGAGCGGAGAAAAGCTATCAACCAAAAGACGAATGAAGCGATCAATCACAACCGTTCTAATCTCCAAACTCACATCCAGAAGTGCATTTCACACATGAATTTTCCACAGAATTGCTCTATCTATTCTTCCACTCGGTGCTTCAAGCTCAACACTCGCTTTCTCCACCAATACTTTTCCTCCATACTATGAGCTATTTTCATACTTTCACTTAAACTGCTTCCACTTAACCGCAGATTCCTGGAACAAAAAAGAGTTCACAGGTCCACTTGGTCCACCACTCCACGATAATGCACATAACCATTGCACAGACACAACCTTCATGTAATCTCTCCAAAAACGGAGAGTCACAGAGATATGAATGTGATTTATAGTCATGATAATCTTTCATGATGATGCAGGTGTTTTCATGAAAGATGTGATGATGATACTTTGGATATTTGTTCTACTTTACCTTGGTTCCTGTTTCCCATCGCATGCCAGCTTTCCCGATTCCAATTTCAATCTCGTGTAAGGTGCCTTTCGCGTTTGTTTGTGCACAGTCATTCCTGGAATTGTTGGGTTGTTCTTGGAGCTCCTTTTACACTGTCAAAGTGAGACTGCCTATATAATGTAGATTCATTACTATCCTTATTATAATATACCACGAGTTGTGTACGTTTATACAGATTTACAAAGCAACTAATTATAGCCTCACTGCATCTCTTTCTCATTTCATAAAATTAGGCGAAAGCATTGGCTGTAAAACTTTTATAATCCTAGGCAAAGAATCCTAGGTTGGATAACAAGAACTTTACTGTGGGTATTTTTCACCGGAGAAAGAACATAAATTAGTCGTTGAGAACAACTTTTTCCGTCTTTTATTAGCCTGCTTTGCAAGTGAGAGGTTTGTTAGCGAGAAATACTTGAATAACTTGAGAACCAGAACACCTCTGCCTATCAAACATGCCTGAATAGCTTGACATTCATTTGTGGCTCGCTGGAATTGAGGCAATAAATTAGCAAGGGAATCGAAGTACACTTAAATTGTGAGGTAAATTGCTGTGTGGGGTAACTTTCATTCATATTCATTATGTGAAGAGCAATATGGTGTCCCATTGTCTTACAAATGGCTGGTTAAAAATAGACTTTCAAGGATCTAGTAGATGTTCACTAGGATTTCCAGCCACATTAGGGTGACAGCAGAGATAAATATCTTAGTCGTCAGAAAAGAATGGATCAGAGGGACATGATACTTTGGTTGGTTGCTGTTGGTCTCTCATCTCACAGCCTCGCAGTCACATGCAGAACATTTCTCCACAGTGTCAGGATGGAAATAACAACGTTGGATCAATAGCAGTAAAAGTCTGAAAGTGCTTTTTCATGTGATCCCTATCTGTTGATTAATGTTACTCGAGATGCTCTACGTAACCTTTGCAACATAATGTCCTAAAACTAAAAACTTGCCTGCAATTACATTTGGTAATGCCGCTCACGTCCAGTAAGCCTTTCATGATGAAAGAAGGATATTAAAATTCACGGTTAACGTATTTTTCCACTTTGCTGGTAGAGTTATGTCCACAATTATAGTGTACTGATTCTAAAGTTCGTCTTTGGCAAATTAATATGAGAAATAAACAAGTTGTTGGAATGATTTCCCATTTTGAGCACAAAGAATATAATCCTTATCTTTGGGCAAACACACAAATACATGCATAAGCATACACTCCACGGCAGACAATCGCAGTATATACAATATAATTATATTATTGTACTCTATTGTAAACATTATTAGCTAACAACAATAAACTAGGGTAATACCACGTCTGAAATAAACATGTGCAAAACTGTACCTGTAAGGATTAGTTTGACTTGGTTGATTTTTAATAAGAACATTAAGGTTACTGAGTAATTGGTCGCACAATTTTTATAAAATTGATCATTTTATGCTGGTTGGTCAAAGTCTTCAATCACTTACACTATCGAAAACTCATTTATTTACGCCTTGAGCCACTGTGCTTGTAATTCAAACTTATAAATCGGATAAATCTACAGGTTCGACACCTACAGATTTTATCTCTTCTTCTTCCTGAGCTACAGCGTCTTGCATCTGCCTCTTTGGTATATCCAATGTTGTCCACTTTACAGGCTCGGCTTTCTTCATTTTGATTTCAATCTTCATTGGGGTCATGAATACACTAGAGTCTTCTGGCTTAATCACCTGGGGTTTCAAATTATCAAAGTATCATTAGTATGCATATGAAATAAAAAAACAATGAACATTTTTGCTACACTTACACCGGCCAAAATCCACTCTTCACGATAGTATCCATTTTGCTCCGGAAAGAATAATTCCACACTTAATTTCACAGGATTAGCTTTAATGATTGATAAGTTAGGGTCGAATTTCTTTCCCCCGGCGTACACTACTTGAATCACATGTGTGCCATCTTGATGCCAGTCGTTTCGACACTTAACAATTTCTGACCCTTCCCCATCTACTGTGCTTTCCTTAGGTTTGACCCACAAGTGAGTCCCTGTTGTACAACCCAACTGCTTCAAAAACACGTCGAATTCAGTAGTCTTTTTCTGACAACACGACCAGTACTTCAACCCTTCATGGAATATTGGAACTCCTGGATGGTACTTACAAACTTGTATGTCAGAATCTGGACCTTCATATTTCTAAATTAAAAATCACATCGTCCTTTCAAATAAGTACAGTTGACAAACTAAATGATTGCGTGCGACTAAATCACACTTACAGTTGTGCATCCCTTGTTTACACACTGAGTTACGCCCACTTTGATTTCTGGTGCGCTTCCTTCCCCTTTTTGTGTCACGTCTTGCTCACCAAAAGTCTGCTTCTTCAGCGATTCCGACAATGATGCAGGCAGGGCATTCTAAAAAATCAAAAAAATTATAATAAATTTTTGCTATGCAAAACATTATTATAATTTATAATGATAAACTAATTCGAACGTACCATTTGACTATCAAGTGATGGACGAGGTAACGGAACATACTTTGGCTGACACACTTCAATCACTTCGTCAGAGGACACTTCCGGTTTCTTCTTTTCTTCTTCGGGAGGCTTCTCGTTGGTGTGAAAGGAGGTCGCGCATCCTTTCATGTTGAGGAATTCGGTGAAATCGGTGGATTTCCTGCAGCACGTCCAACCTTTGTACGCATCGTGGAAGTAGGGAGTCCCTGGATGAAACCGACACGACGTGGGAGTGTTTTCCGACTCCTTGAACTGTTGTCCACACCCTCGGTTGTAGCACAGCAGCAGCTGCTCCCCGCCCTCGTCTTTCGACGACATTTCGTCAAGTCCTCAATACGTCGACCGAAGGTTTCAAAACTCGATAAGCTTTGCTGCCGTGCTTGAAGTTCCCGTGGGCAGCTCCTGGCGTGGAATATTCTGGAGGAGTTGAACGATGAATGAAGTGAAGTCACTTTCTCTCCCGCCGTTGATCTCCACCTGAGCTCACAATCCTCCACACCACCAACAACAAAAACACACACAACTCGGTAAGCAACCTTTCTTTCAACTTTCTCCGAATTTGCAGGTTTCGAAAATGTGTGTAATTGATAACTAAATTACAATTTTTTACAGGCAGAAAGGTGGATCTAGTAGACACCAACTGCCCTGGATAGTTCTCCCGTTGGGGAACGGAGAAATCGCTTATTGTTGAAGTCCTGTGAGCCAATTTACACTTGGGAAAAATGTTGGTGTCGAAATGTGTTCTTCCGATTTCCAGACTGGTCGCTAGGAATGGAAGCAAAGGAATTGGTCAAAGGCTTCTGTCCACTACAAAGCCCAGAGCTAGTCATGCCCCGTAAGTGTGTTATGCTTGGAACTAGTCGGAACATACATGTATTACGATTTTGATACTGAATTCACTGAATTTTATTGCATTACAATTTTATTATATTAATTCTATTCACTGTATTTTAGATGGACTTATCGATCATTCACAATGCCTGAGAGGAAGTATGAAATCTGGGCTAATACTGCAGGTGCATTCTTCTGGTGGTGGGTCTTCTGGCATTTGTTCACTGACTATGGTCACTTGATTGTAAGGAAATTGTACACAGTATTTCATAATATCAAAATATCTTATAAGTTATGTCAGATTCATGAATTACATTTTGTGTTCAGGGCGAGATTGACTTTCAAGACGCTGCTAACTGGACAGATGAAGAGTTAGGGATCCCACCAGATGATGCCGATGATCCAGAATAATAATTATTTAGAACTTCAATCCGATAAATTGCATCGTTTAATCACACCTACAACATGTACATGAAACTACAATAGTAAAATTCTGTAGAAATAAGAAATTAGGGAAAGAAGCGGATAAAATAAAGATTTATTAGTTTCTTTTCCATTGTAATTTTATGAATTTTTATTATTCGGGTGCAATATTTCACTCCTTCACGATAAAGCGTTGAGACCTTACTTAGTCAACCAGCGCTTCAGTAAATGCTGTCGAACAGAGCAACTCAACTACAACGCAAAAAATAAAAATTTCATGAATATTCCGGAATCGCGTCTCAATTTCTCAATGCATATTTGCAGGGCAATACGAGAATAAGTTTAAACTTGTGGTGTGCGAGTGCGGGAGAGGGAAAGTTCAAAGCTCCTGCAGTGTGGCCACACAACAACCAGACTTCTTCATACAGAACCTGTACATCACGTCTTCGATCATTTCCTTCGAAATTTTCGACATTCTCCATCATGGTTGCCACCGTAAGTCGAATTAGTCATTTAGTTTATGCTTTTGTAGTGTCTCGTGGGACACTGTAACTCGGGGATGTTGTCTGCTATATTTTTTGTGAGCATTGTGGGTTGGAGTTGTCGGCATGTGCGGCACTGTGTTTGTCGACATGGACGTATAGGTATTTTTTAATTTGTAGAAAGGAGCACCTGCAAGGGCGAAAGCACCAAAGGCCGACGGATCCGTCAAGAAGGATAAGGCCAAGAACCCCATGCGCGATGTTCGAATTCGTAAACTGTGTTTGAACATTTGCGTTGGAGAGTCCGGAGATAGGCTTACTCGAGCAGCCAAGGTGAGTAAACGATTGATGGAAAATATTTTTTATTGTATCAATTACACCGAATTCAACAATTTCGTGTATGTGTAGGTGCTGGAGCAACTTACTGGACAAACACCAGTGTTCAGTAAGGCCCGATACACAGTTCGATCTTTTGGTATTCGAAGGAACGAAAAGATTGCTGTCCATTGTACTGTCCGTGGAGCTAAGGCTGAGGAAATCTTAGAGAAGGGCTTGAAGGTTCGCGACTGACTACGAAACCATGTAGCTAAAGTTACCTCTAGTCAATGCTAATCAAATAATCATTTGTATTCAGGTCAGGGAATACGAGTTGAGGAGGGACAATTTCTCCTGTACCGGCAACTTCGGCTTCGGAATCCAAGAACACATCGACTTGGGCATCAAGTACGATCCTAGCATTGGTATCTACGGATTGGACTTCTACGTTGTCCTCGGTCGACCTGGATTCAACGTTGCCCACAGACGTCAGAGAACCGGAATTGTCGGATTCTCCCACAGATTGACGAAAGAAGATGCCATGAAGTGGTTCCAACAGAAGGTAATAGAGATAATAATTTTTTGTATTTCAATGTATAAGCACTGCGACATCCAGCAAGTCAGAAATCCCATCTGACGAGTTGGCCTCCTTCATGGAAGGTGCTAAATTAATCTTTTGTGTTTGCAACTCACCCCCACAAGATCCCTCCTGGGGGTGGTACTTTATCAAATAACATTTCCTTCCCAAAATGTACATCTCACAATCTTCTTTACTAAATGACTAAATCAAATCTGTTACTCTTTTTCTTGCAGTACGACGGTATCATCCTCTCCGGAAAAGCCAAGTAAGGTGGCGCCCATCAACTTTGAAACAAAACTTCATAAAACAAATTGTTTTTATTCCATTGTTGTACGGCTTCAACCATACTCGAATAAAGCTAAAAATTAAAAAAAACTTGTGTAAAGTCAATTTTGCATAAGTAGAAGCCGGAAGGTAAATCTCGTGTGGGGAGAAAGGGAGAAAGGGAAGCCGTGAAGGTGGGGCGAGTTGAGAAGCATAGTGAGTGAATGCGAGAGGATGCGTGGAGATGGAGCGGCTGTCCGGGAAGGAATAAATCGCAGGTGATGTGCCATCAAAGACGAGTCATTGTCAAGCCACAGTCCAACTTTAATACTGCATGATCATCCCGCTACTCACTGGCCACACTCATCTTTTGTCGTCGTCGCCAACTTACACACGTACTGTCGACTTTCGACCGCCTCGACAACTCTCTCTCCAACCAAGTAAGTCCCTGCATCGTTCTCGCTTCCGTGTCTACTTCATCACTAAACAAATCATCAAATCATTGACATTTCAACTTCTGTCACTTGTTTGTTTGACAAGGAGGATATTTTTTATTCTCTTGCTGAGAAAATATTTGGCTGAGGCTGAGGTTGTACGTCGTTTTCACCGCATAGTCATTTGTTGTACTTCTGTCCGCTTAGAAGTCCTTGTATTGAGTTATCAACATTAAGTGTAGAAAGCGTAGCAAGTTATTAACCTGTAGTGTGTGTGGTGTTGCAGGGTGTGGGTCTCGGACGAAGCGTTGAATAGTGCAAAGAGGAAGTCACCAAGATGATTGTGACGTTGAAGAATCTTCAGCAGCAGACCTTCACGATCGACATCGATCCTGAAGAGACTGTGAGTATATTTTTATTGTCATCTACTTGTTGCAGGGAATCAGGGATGCAGATGATGGAGTTTTTAATTAATCTGTCATTTGTTTCAGGTAAAAACCCTTAAAGAACGAATTAACACGCTGAAAGGAAATGACTATCCTGCGGATGGACAGAAATTGATCTACTCGGGGAAGATTTTGGCAGATGAGACAGCGCTGAAGGAATACTCGATTGATGAGAACAAATTCATCGTCGTGATGGTCTCGAAACCTAAGGCGCCTCCACCTGCCGCTGCCGCTCCTCCTCCTGCAGCAACAACCACAACAGAATCTTCAACTCCTGCCGCTCCTGCTTCTTCAACGCCAGCGGCAACCACACCCAAACCTGAGACTGGAACTGCTGCCTCCATCCCCGCTACTGGGTGAGTGTTCTTACTTTGCAGGTTCCTCTGAGGTTCCTTTCCATGGACGTTCGAAATCGTGATATTAGGTTAGGAGTATCCTCCAACTATATTTTGTAATTTCTGTACTTTCCGCACACATAAATTCCAGAGTCTTTCATTTGTAAAGTTCTGGGCCGAAGTGTGCGAACATTAATTTCTTTTGGGACGGCATTCTTGAACCAATTCAAGAATGTATCAAATACGAAAGAGACAAATATGTATAGGCTGGAACGGAGGAGCAATAATTGTAGCAGACGATGCAGTTTGGAGTGGTGATTGAATATTTTTCTGCTTTTGTGAAACAGTGCCAGTGGGGCTGGAGCAGAGTCTGTGTTGATTACTGGATCGGATTTTCAACAGACAGTGGAGTCCATAATGGCGATGGGGTATGAAAAGGCTGAGGTAGAACGGGCTCTAAGAGCTTCTTTCAACAACCCGGACAGAGCCGTGGAGTACCTCTTAAACGGAATCCCACCTGAATTGGCCGCGGAGGTTGGTCTCTATTTTTGTACCTATATCATACAGTATTCTGCATATTATACAACAATCGTTATTTCTTTCCGCGAAGGAGGAGGCACCAGCAAACATCGTCGCCCCGGGAGTACAAGGAGGCGCCGCTCCTGTCAGTGATGCCCCTTCAACTGAAAGTGGTCATCTTGGGTTTTTGCGAGCGCAGCCACAGTTCGAGCAAATGAGACAAGTTGTCAGACAGAATCCACAGCTTCTTAATGCGTTGCTGCAGCAAATAGGACAAACTAACCCTGCACTCCTACAGGTTATATCTGAGCATCAGGTACGCAAGTTCAAAGCCATTCTCAACTGTTATCAAATGCGTAACGAGTGGCGAATTCTCATCCATTAACTCCACTAATAATTTAGGAGGAATTCGTGAGGCTTCTTAACGAAGACTCTCCACCATCGTCATCAGGATCTTCTTCAGGGGGTGGAAGTGCCAACAGAGAACCAGGAGCAGGTACCTTCCAAGTCCAGATCACTCCCCAGGATAAGGAAGCCATTGAGCGCGTATGTTTTTTTATTATCAAGAAACTCCGTGTGTAAAACTCATATTAATAATTTCAAAATTGGGATTTGCAGCTGAAATCGTTGGGGTTTCCTGAACATATGGTGGTCCAAGCTTACTTCGCGTGTGAAAAAAATGAAACCCTTGCAGCCAACTTCCTCCTTTCTAACGAGTACGACGATTAATGAGATTTAGCGAGTTCTGGCTGCTGCTTAATATTATAAGTGTGGCTAATCCTCGTCACGCATTTGTGTAATACAGTCAGCGGTACTCAAATTACGATAATTAATATATACAAGTTCAAAAAGTTGTTGAATTATGTAAATGATTTGTAAAAATTCACAATGTTAAATTGAAACTACACACTGAGTCATAAAAGCCTTATTGCTCACTCGTTTCTCGAGACATTTCGATCTTGAACATCAATGAATTTGACATCTGAATTTAAGCTACATATGTTCAAGCCGTCGCCATTCTTATCTGCATAGTACATATAGCATTATTCTCTGGCACTCCGGTAACTGCATATCTAATGGATTCATTGGTCGTTGATCTCTCAGTTTCCTTTTATGTGGCGATTTCTTCGTTATCAATTTTTTTTTTGGGGAGGGGGGTGAGGGGTGCGGTCGGTTCTATCTTCCCATGACGCAGCCAGTAGCCAGGTTGTCTCGATTGAATGTTTCTGATTATGTGAAGCAGTGCCAGCGGGACTGGAGCAGAGTCTGCGTCGATTAACGCTGAGGTTGGTCTCTCGACCATTCGGTATTCGACGTATCATAATACAATATTAAAGAATTGTTTCCACATAGGAAGATCCTGTCAGCGAAGGCTAAGACTCTTCTACTGAAAGTGGTCATCTTGGGTTTTTGCGAGCGCAGCCACAGTTCGAGCAAATGAGACAAGTTGCCAGACAGAATCCAGAGCTTCTTACTGCATTGGTGCAGCAATTAGGACAAACCCTGCATTTCTGGGTTATAACTGCATGAGCATCAGGTACACAAGTTCATTAAAACCATTCTTAAGTACATTACAAAACGCATAACATGTGACGAATTCTCATTCATTTATCTCAACTAATAAAGGAGGAATTCCTGAAGCATCTTAACGAAGACTCTCCACCATCGTCATTCGTATCTTCCTCAGGAGATGAGAAAACCAGGGGCAGGCGGATTCCAAGTCCAAGTCAATCCTGTGCATAAGGAAGCCATTCCGCGTGTATGCTAAATTATTGTTGATAGAGAATACTCGCGTGTATAAGTCAGATTGATAGTTTCCAAATTGTGATTTGAAGCTGAAATCGTTGGGGTTTCCTGAAGATTTGGTGCTCCGAGCTTATTTAAAATGCGAAGAAAATGAAACCTGTGCACCCAACTTCCTCACCTCTCTTTCGAACATGACGATTAATGAGATTTGGCTGCTGCTTAATGTAATCCTCGTCACGCATTTGTGTAATACAGTCAGCGGTACTCAAATTACGATATAATTAATAAACAGCTTCAAAAAGTTTTTGAAAGTAAATAATTTGGAAAAATTCCCAATGTTTAGTAGAAACTACACACATCAGTTAATTTTACTAGTACCGTATGCCTCTTGTTTTATTATAATATCTGAACTTAAATACTAAACGTGTTCATCTTAATATATTATGACATCTGTGGGACGCTTGCGGGGTTGTTTACGAACTCCTCTAACTTCAGTTACTGTCCCACGGCTTTTAACGCACTTGCTTGTCGTCTGCGTGAATTGATTCACCGAAACGTCCAAATATTCTGTCTGAGTGCTACTGTTGTATCTGAATGTAACAGTGGGTTGTTTAATACCTTCGCTCTTGATGATGTCGTCGACGGGATAAAAATACTTCTTCGCTCGGTGCAGGATTAACTCACGCCGCTTCTTCCAATTATCAATGCTCTTACTGATACCAAACCGATAGGCACTTATTGTATTTTTAGGTTTTACTAGTTTGAAGTCCTCCTTACTAATAATTTTCAGAATTGGTTTAACTCTGGGATACAGCCTAAATGTAACCTCAGTGTCAGACAGGTCATCACCACCACCCGCATCTTCAAGTATGCGCGAGTTAGAAGTTTCTTTACGATAAGGTTTGAGTCGTTGGAGATGATTAACGCCTCTCCTTTTCTTGGATACGCGTAACCTGCAGGTTCTGAGGTCCGTTCCTGGTTGAAAACGACCCATTGCGTTGCGCAGCTCTGGCTTACTAACTCTCTTCGAGACTTCGTTTCCTTGTGCGACTGGATTCTGTTGCCCAGGTTGTTCTGCATTCTGACCTGATCCCTCGCCGTCAGTTACGACCGGATTATGCGGGTTCTGTTGCCCAGGTTGTTCTGCATTCTGACCTGATCCCTCGCCGTCAGTTACGACCGGATTATGCGGGTTCTGTTGCCCAGGTTGTTCTGCATTCTGACCTGATCCCTCGCCGTCAGTTACGACCGGATTAGGCGGGTTCTGTTGCTCGGGTTGTTCTGTATTCTGACCTGATCCCTCGGCGTCATTCACGACCAGATTCTGCAGGTTCTGTTCCCCGGCGTGTTCTGCATTCTGACCTGATCCCTCGCCGTCATTCACGACCAGATTCTGCGGGTTTTGTTGCCCGGCTTGTTCTGCATTCTGACTTGATCCCTCATCGTCATTTAGATGAATTTCAACTACTTCGTTAGCCGCAGAAAGCGGGTCCCCTGTTCCAGTTGCCATTGCATCAGGGTTCCCTTCGGGGGTTTGGGTTGATTCCGCCTCTCTCAAAGTTGCAAGAATCTGGGCCTTTTTCTCCAGCATTCTGCACTTCCACTGCATATGTCTCAGCCGTCGTTTGTCTTCACGCCTCTTTTCGACTCTACCTCCTACAAGATCCTTCTTATTCCGTTTCTTACTTTTTATGACAATATTCATATCTGCATAACGCTTGATTATTCTCTGACACTCTGCTAACTGCATATCCAGTGGATTGATTGACTTCCGCCACAGCTTCTGGTTTTTCCTTTTAGGTGGCAATTTCTTCGCTATCTTCACTATGTCAAAGTCGTCAGCGAAGGGATTCTTTTCCCTTTTCTTCCGAACGATTCGCTTCTTTGAAGATTTGTTTTTTTTTGCTGCTTCGGTAGGCTGACTTATTTCATTGTCGAGATTTAATTTAGATTCTTTTCTACAGAAAGGAAAGATATACTCGTCTATCGCCCTTATGATTGTAGACCTCCGGTAAAGTTCCTTTTCCCAATTTCGAGCTTTAAAAACGGCAAAACCTACTAAGTCGTTAGGAGTCATACTCTGAAATGGAAAATAGGGTTTGAGATAGTTAAATATTATTTTTAAGTACATATACTAATGTTTATGAAAGCAGAATAGTGCAAAAGCGTAGTATAACATCAACATCACTCAACCTGAATAAACATGTCATATCTCCGCATGTATAATTTAGTCTCGTGGTAAAGTTTCTTCAGGTAGTAGTTCTGAGTCACGGGGTCCAAATTTACAAATTCCGGGTACTCAATATCGGGAAACCTTTTCTTTAGTTTCCTTCTCTCCTCTGTGTAATATATCGCGACCGAGCTACAAGAAATTTAACGACCGATTAAACCGACGGCTTTTTAATGAAGATCCCAATTATCAGTGAATGGATAAATTAATCTGAGAAAACAACCTTGGAGGGGGTCTTGGTTCTCCCGGATATAAATTTCTGCCAGCTTCAACTGCTTGGTGTTTTAGTGACATATGCCACCTTGCCGAATCCCCGGTGAAAACTTCCTGCAAGTGAAATTATACGCTGCAAAACTGTGTGAGATTGAAGCTGAAAACTAGTGGAGGTTACTTTTTGATGATCGTTGAGAGCTAAGAAAGATTTTATCAACTTCAGTGCAGCTTTTTCCAGTCCCTTGTTATTAACGCAGTCAATCCAGAAACGGTCACCTCCAACATGCTTAGCGTAGTAATAGTAAACAGAGTAGTCGTAACCCAAGTGGGCTCGTGCATCAAAAATACCTCGAATAGCGTTAAAGATATCTTCTGTCAAAGTTAAAACACCAATCGACCAAAATTAAATATAGTTCCGTTATTAGTAACTAACGCAGGCTAGCCGAGGTATCTTTAGAGGCAACTTCATTTGACAATACAATTTAAACATTTTATTATGGCTCATTTTGCAGTTGTAACAAACAAGTTATTATGTATAAGCTTATCGATTCATAATTTCTAGTCCTACAAATTATTTGATACAACAAATAGGGATCGTACGTAAAATTTAACTCATTTTCACTGAGTAGCTCGGGTAAAAGAATATTCATCTAACAACTAAAGATACGTCGGTCTAGCCTGGTGTAATTAAATTAACGCTTACTTTGAGTCACTTTAGTTGTCGGAGGATATTTGATCCGCTTATTTTTCTTCACAAATGCTTCGGTAATATGATGAACTGTCTTCTCGTCTGCTTCCTGCATCAGGTCAACTTGATGCTTCACGGCATCAGAAAATTGTTCGTCTACGCCTTTAGAGCCAGGTTTATACCTTAGAAGATTTAGCTCCTTTCTTATATCCTCAGTGACGTCCTGTTGATAAATTGGTGTAGAAGAGTTGAGAAGCGCAGCTTTTAATCCTCTTTTAGATCGACGTTGTTCACCTTCTCCATCTGTCTGCGACTCTGATTGGGAATCTGAGAATATATCTCCAGTAATTAAATTGGGATCGCGTGCTTTCCTTTTTCGTTTTTTAGGACTTGGTTTAGGTTCTTCGAACACATGCTGCTGTGGATCTGAATCTGCGATGGAATTTTTTGACACCGGCAATGATTGGTCTTCTTGATAATTAGACGATGTAGGTTTCTGAGCTATTTCTTCTGTACTACTCTGGTGTTTGATTACATTGTCACTTTTACTTTTAGAGTCTTTCTTCTTCTTCTTTGGGGGCGGAGGTTGAGTTTCTGAGCTATCTTTCAATTCTGTGAACGATAAAAACAGTAAAATATTAGGAAACACTAATATTTCTCATTAATTAATTGCAAAAAACGTTTTTTAAATTACGTTCAGATGGAAGTAAGGTTTCATCCTGAGGCACTGTGTCGACTTCATTGCAAATTTTTTGGAATCTTTTGGGGATTCTTTCCATACACCATTCTTTCATAAACTCAGGAAGTCCAGAAAAGAAATTCTGAATCTGTTTCTTGTATTCCACTATGCTGATTTTGTACTTCATTCTGTACATTTCTTTGTGGTACCAATCCAATTCACTCCATTTATTTCTAGCCAGGCTGTCTCGCTCACTCTCTGACATTTCTGTTAAAGTTGTGTCTGACTTTACAAGCTCTTCCATGAACAAATCGAAAACTGTTCCTTTAGGCGGTACAGGTTTTCCATGCTCAGTTTCCCAGAGTGCAAGTTCATCTCGTGTCAGCAGTTGCTTGACTTTTAAGCCCTTGCTGAGTGTGAAACCAGGATGCGTCTCTCTGTATTTTTCCAACTCCAAAAGAAACTCTTCGCATAAACTGATACAATAGTCAATCCATTTTACTTTTTTAGGCCCACTCAGCTTTTTCCATTTGTTGAGGAATCTCGTTTTATAAATAGGTATATCTTCTGATGAAGGGGGAGGATCTATTCTATTCAATTTTGCTTGGATAAACAGCTGAAAAAATTTAATTAAAAAATTAAACTAAAATCCTCTTGCACTAGTCCTGTATTATTATAACGTATAACCGCAGTCAATCTGCTCAACTTACCACAACTGCCGTTTGTGGAGGCTGAGGGGCATCTGCATAAGGATTTGGTAGCTTCAGAACTTTCACCTTTTCTTTCATAGGGGCCGGGTTCAGTTTTGCTTCTTTTCGCTTTATTTCCCTATCGGTTCTACGTTTTTCTGCCTTAACTTCAGCCTTCTTTTTCTTTAGTTTTTCCTTTCTTATTGCCTCATCTCCGTGTAACCTTTCAACAAGCTTCGCAACTCCAGGGTTTTCGGCGTAAAAAGCTTTAACCTGGCGTTCATACTCTGCCTGAGCCAGGGCAGCACGTTCTTCATACTTCTTTTTTGTATCTCGAGATAGGCAATTGTATTCCTCTTTGCACTGTTGCTGAAACTAATAATACACATATTATAACAGATTAGTAATTAAGTATACCATTATGAAAGCAACAGCTTTCCCTCTTTAGTACTTTGAGTAAAAATAATCATAAAAAATAAATTACTTTGATAAAGTTTGGCAAATCCTTTGGATCTTGTACTGACTCTTTGATTTCATTCCATTTTTCTCTGTTATAGATATGGAAGGCATGTGAAATTGATGGGGGCTTTTGAGGAAAGCCTGGGATGGACTCAATTAGCTTGAATTGAAAGGCCACACTGTCGGTTAACTTTAACTTTACTTCATTGACCAGCTCATAAAGGATTCGGTGCCTCCTTGTGTGGGTTCGAAAAAAAGCCCAAACACATTTGCACTGATACTCCCCGTAGGCTCCGAAAGCAACATTGTACCATTTAATGTGTCTTTCTCTGGACATATACGTGGCATTGTCCAGCGGGGAGCACTGACGCTGGATTCTAGTAAGGAACTCTTGAGTATCTTCCGGGGTCATTAATGCAAATATATTGCGTCCATCTTCTTGCATTTTTTTTCTCTCGGAAACTAGAATTTCTTCGTCTTCAGCTTCATCTTCGGTTCCGTCTTCGGGATCTTCGAGAGTATCGTCGTAGGGTTTTGGTATACTCCGTTTACTCGATGTGGGCTTTTCTTTGTTTTTCGAAATCTTAGCCTTGAATTGAGAGAGACTGGAAGCAGGTTTAAACTTTCGTGGAAGAAGAACTTTCGGTTTAAAACTCGGAACTTTAGCCTTTGGTACCGAAGAACTTTTGGCCTGAGACGTCGACGCAGTTGGGGGTTTAGATGTCGACCGAACTTGTAGTAGAGTTTTAGATTTAGGTTTAGGAGAAGGAGGAGTAGGGTCATCATCGTCTTCATCATCTGAACTTACATGACCTTTCTTCTTTTTGGGCGATGGACTTCTTTTCTTACTTGTGTCTGAGTCATATGTCTGCATCTGAAACGTAAAAATGCATATTACAATAACGTTCCCGGTTTGCTACAGTACAATAATCAATAATGCATTAATTTCACATTGAAAAATCAACTTACTAATTCACTTAAATCTATCGTCTCAAGCCCGCCTGAATTGACATCGGCACGAGGCGACGTTGGGTCCTCCGCGGCCTCGACGGTTCGAGATTGACCACTGGGCTGGGGTGAATCCGCCCTCTTCTCTCGTAATTTCGGTGGCATTCGACCCATATCGACAAAAACTAGTTCAGTCAGTAGCAATTTAAATAATTATACATTTAAAAATAATGTACTTCACGTCTTCTGAAAGTAAACACGGTTCAGTGTGTGGTAACCGGAGTGGAGCGCGCGGGAGTAGTGGAGTAGACTGGACTGACTGGAGTGACTTCACGTTTTGGGCGAGCGTGCGTTGAGATTTTATTCAAATCTCTCCTTTTCCCGCCTTACCTCATTCTCTATGTCTCAACCTTCTTTCAGAATTTCAAAATTGATAAACAATAACAATAATATCGATAAACGTAGCTTGAAGGAACAAGTTACAAGTTTAATTTCAACAGGGTGGAGTACATAATTTGAATTTCAAGGTTAGTCGTTGAAATTTGTTTAGCAGTAACAGTGAGATGGACGAAGGGGCAGGAGGAAACCCAGAACCTCCCGAAGTAAGGTCGAAAACATGCAGTCGTCATTCTTACATTCGTTTTTTGAACACGACGCAGCGTCGAGTTGATGTCATTTGGATAAATTATGATGGTGTTCGTGTGAAATACAAGGTATTGTACTGTTAGGTTACTTGCGCTTATAGATTGACATTATTGTTTTGTTTCAAGACGTTAGAGCCTACGGAGTACTTTGACGTGACGTCGTTCGTCAACCACCCGTGGGTTTTCCGAGATTCTGAGACAGGAACGAGGCTTGTGTGTGGATCACGAGAAGTCTTTGACTGCCCTGAGGTATAAAAGTTTAATTGCAAAGTTGAAACTTTGGGACGAACCAGACAATAATAATATTTAATGATTATTTTTGTAGACAAGTATGAATATGCATAATAAAATATTGTGTGTATTCTAGCCGAAGTACATAAAGATCAAAGACGGGGAGATAAAGCCAACAAGAGTTGTTGTGAGCATAACAATTCCTTTGTACACCTTGAGAGAGTTCTCGATGCAAGCAATTCAGCGTCTTCTGAGGAGTCCTGAAGATGCAAAAAGTTTGGAGATCCCATTTCCTTTGAGACAGGAGCTTCAGCAGATACTATGCAAATCGTCGGCTAAAAGATGATTACTCATTATCTTTTTCGCCACTGACATCGACTGACGAGTGTACAAAAATGGTTGGATTGTATACAATCAATGCTAAAGTTTACCTTTGGTTAAAGGTGCTTTATTATTATATTACTTGAAATTACACTTCTTACGAGATATACTTCTTACTTTGTCAAACAATCGAAAGTTTAGTTTCTTGCCATATAGTAATACTGTTACATATTAGAAATACCTATATACTATATAGTAACAACATACTCTTGCAGACGGTCTGGTCTCGTGTTTAAAAATCGCATATATAATTAATTTTAAGGATAATTAATTAAAACGTGTTAATGATATCGAATCAAAGATGGTCATAGTCATATGACATCTGTTTATAATAAAATGAACTTGGCTATAACACGGTATAATATAGTCCATTAGACAAAACATAATAATATGCTAGCTGTCTTTACCATGCTGCGGGACTTCGTCTTTATCTGCTCTAGACCCGAAGATTTCAGCAGAAGGCTCAGAGAAGCGTGTTAACCTTAGTAAAATGTCAAGCTCATCTGGTTCATGAGAACTAAGGGCCGCTGGCAGCTGCCAAATGTGAATAGATCCGAGCTCATCACATACCGCGATCTGTCCCAGCCTGCAATTTGCAATTCTGCGTTATTGTAAAATTAACTTTTAGTAGAGAATAGAATCACTACTCACTCAATCTTATTAAAACTCAATGACATCACATCATTGTCATGGCCGATCTCCAAAACAGGTGTGTTTCCCGACTTAAGATCAAAGATTTTGATCTGATTTTCCACTGCAACACCGAACATAGAAGGACGCCAAGACCACCTTGCATCATTTAAGGAACCTGACAATGATGTCTCAAGATACAATTCAATCACAGGTTTCATAGGCTGGAACAAAACAAACTTATTTAGGTAAATTGAACTAAATAATTTCGCACCATAATTTTATGAATGCTACCTTAAGCAAGTTATGAACAAACAAGTCTCCATTTGTTGTGCCTGACAGAAACACATTTCTGTGATATGGAGAACAATCAATAAACTTAGGGTTTCCACCAAACTTGTTCATAAGAACGAAACGAGGATCAAACAACGTCTCTGGATTTACAGCGTCTGGTTCGTTTAATTCCAGCATCGCAGTATCTAAAATACAGGATTCATAAAGTGAATTAAACTTTTCCATTTTGCACTTTTGAAATAGAAATTCTTTTAGACTCGGGATTCTAAACTGGTATCTTACATGCTTCGACTTCACCATCCAACGTTCCTTGGAACACATATCCTCCGTATGTAGTACACATAAAAGACATCGGATCATCTTTGCAACTGCTGATTCCGACTACTCCGATCTCTTTCATTTTCAGATAAATTCGATTCCCGATCCTTATATCATCTGAGATATTGTCCGACCAAGCTATAAACTTTTTTTCTAAGTACAGACGAGTTGTAGTATGGTTCACAGACCACAGGCAAATGTGACCGTCCTTCCCACATGTCAAAAGACAATTCGTTGAGGGGTTTTTATTTTTTGAAAACAACTCGTTCACTTGAGACTGCGAGAATTTAAGCCATTTAACTCCAGTGATTTCACTAGAGTGTCCAGAACCGTCAACAAAAAACCCCAAATCAGTCATTTTGAATTGATCCACCTTTCCTTGTCCCAACAATCCTTCATCTTCTGAAGGTTTTTCCGTTGAATCCTTCGATTCATTCACGAAAATGTCAACTAGAGCAACTTCCCCACAATGAAGGCCCACAGCAATCACGGATGGATTAACCGGGTGAAATTCCATAGATGACACGCAGCTTGAAAGATACATTTGAACATGAGGCACTGTAGGGTTAAAGTTGAATGATCTACGAAGGTTCCACACGGATAGTGGAATTCGATGACAGCACCAGCCTTCGTGTGAATAGGCGCTGTATCCCACAGCCACTTGACTTCCTGTGCAATTCCAAGCAACACATCTTCCTCCAAACTGAAACAACCAAAGTTATTGGTCCTTCGAATTCGAATCATCAGTACCCGACTTAATGTAGTACAAACCTGAGAAGGCACATTCTCGTTGCGAAGAGTGAATAAGCGTTTGGCTTCAAGTTGACCGTCGGAAGTCTCCTCTTCCCCCGTGTCCTTGAAGACCTCAGATGCAAAAGGATCCAAGTTATCCTCCAGGTTTTTGCACATTATGTCTGTGACTTTTGCGAAGAAAGCATACAGGGAAGGTGGGTACGGCTCCACAGAAAGTTTTCCCACGTCTACGTCATCCCCACCCCCATTCTTGTCTGTCTGTGTCTAAACATGATAGTTTAAAAACCTAATTGTCAGTTCTACATTCTGCAGCTTCATGTAATTCCCAGTAATCATAATCAACATACAGCAATATGTGAGACGGAAGAAGACTGGACATTCTTGTCTTCGAATGTGATTTCCTGCGTCTGCACAGATGACTCGGCATACTTCCTTTGAAATACAACCAAACATCATTAAACTTGCAACAATCAACAAGCTAAGCTACCCATCACACTTCCTCAAAGAATTCCTACACTCACTTGTTTCGTTTCCAGGTAGAGGGGAATCCTATAGCGTCGGAATGCCAGTTTTGAAAGGTCTTGTCCATGTCGCGACCCTCCGGAGGTGTTGGTGGTGGTGTCACCTTCGGCTGTAGAGGACGAGAGGACAACAAACGGTTGTCGGAGGAACGGAGGAGGAGAGGGCAGCGTGAGACTCCACTTTCCCCTCCACCAACACCGACTTTCCCTTCCGTCTCATTCTGCCTCCTCCCGTCGCTCGTATTTCAGCAACTCCGGCTTTCTTACTGTCCGAAAACCATCAAAAATAAAAATCATTCTCTGTGAAATGCAAACGCAAAGCAAATATCCTTCAAAGTAAAGTTGAATGCAAATCTCCGCTGAAAAGGTGCAGCAAGTGCAGCTAGCCTAAGCTGAGCACACCTGCTTACTTACAATGCGAACTTGACAAAGCGACTTTATACATGCATGCCAGAAATTCAACATTTTAGGTTGATTTCTTAAAATGAGAATTCGCTGGTTCTATTGAATTTGTACTTATTTTCTTACAAGAAGTATAGTTCTCTAAATCTACAATGCAATCTTTTCTAAGTAAGAAGCTAAGAAATCGGTAGCTTTTTTGAGCAGAAAATCCACCTTGTTATTGTGCCTCTCTGAACCTTTTCTTGAACTTGAACAACTTGCTATTGTACATGAGTAGTCAATTTACAGAAGTAGCCAGTCATTCGTGGGTGCTAGAATAAAGAAATAAGCTAGCATTGGTTTATAGAAGGGTCTCTTCGACAAAAGAACCCACATAATAATAATACAAGGAAGCATTGATAGAAGGAGAGGAACAACTTGTAGCTTTCCATGCAATAAATGATTCCCCATTATATTCCGTTGGGTTTCACAGGAAACCCTCATCACTTAATTCCCACAGCCTACCATCGTCAATCCGTAAGATGAACTAAATACGGAGACCTTTCTGAGAGGCTCCGAGACCGAGAGAACTGATGAACTGGGAGGAATTCCTCGGCTTTTGACAGGAAACCTTTCTTTCCCACCTGTCGCTTTCAACAGTTCTCTAAACTTCTCTACCTGCAGAAAAGGCCCAGGCAATGAACGCAGTTAAAACTATACCATTCATATAGGCTCACACTCTTTCATGAAATATACAGACTCGAATGTGGATCTCAGCGTCCCTGCTCTACTATTAAAGCTCTAACGACTTCACTCATGAAATCCTACACATGCATGTGTGTGTGCGAGTGTCTTTACAACTTCCTATTTATGCTGGGGAAGGTCTCAGGTGAGGTGATTGGTGGTGGCGATAAAGACAGGTAGGAGAGTAGGAGTCTCTTAAGCTTCTCTCCTATGGATGCATCCATAAGGCTTTAAGCTTCCCTTACCATTGTCAGACAATGGAAGCATTGCAGCATTGCTTTCCTAACATCCTAACAGACTCTCTGCTCACTCATTATGAAGAAAGAAACATCTCTTAAATGCGTACAACCTAAGGTGTTGTTGTTGGTTGGTCACCAAAAGACTCCGACAGTAATTCGGTATCATGCAGACAAGTTAATATATCTCTCAGATATTGGACATATTCCGACTTAAGTTTGTTTACTCTACAAGCCATCACACATCGAGAAATCTGCATGCAAAGATCATCTTGGAGAAGATGAACAGTAAAACACACAATTGAAAATTTTCACCAATTTTTAAGCTAATAAACTTCAGATTTTATGACTCCACACGACGAGTTTTTGCTCCGATCTGTGAAACCTGAATCCAGTGGGGCGTTTATTGCTTTGATCAGACTGACCACATTCTTTATCTGAGAGAATCTGTGGAGGTGCAGAGATGAAAGTGACAGATTAACTATTTGCTCAACTGCTCAACATGGAAGTGTCAACTTTACCTGAGACATAAAAGACCTAAAGGGAAACTACACCTCCAGGGCACTGGAAGCTGACAGCAACTTCTTACGCACCAGGTACAACGACACGGAAAGTGATTGTTGAAAAGTGACGTGGTGAAAGCTCCGTGAAGAGATCGGATGGATTAGTTTTAATCATTCATCATGAGACACAGACGCAAACTACTCTGACAGTTTGAAATGAATGGACAATTGTGAAGTCTGAGGTTCCAGACGATGGTGGAGCGACAAAATGGGTCTCTGCACGACGAGGAAAAGAGTCTACGTACTCTTTCTGACAATTACTATTCTCCAAATTGTAAGCAATTAATAGTGAAGTTTATTTAATACGCTGTAGAACAAGATGCGGCAAATAAACGAGAAGCCGGATACTTTTATGGAAATCTGAATAGATGTGAATGTTGATTACTTCAATTACAGGTGACAACAGGTGCCAGACAGGTCTTCGACTTCATGGGTCCACTCTGGTCCATGATTCTCACCAACTTCATCAACGTTGTGTTCAGTATTTTCGGTTTCTTCGGAGGTTACACTCGGAGGAAACACTACTTAATTAGTGTAAGTGTCCTGATCTGATGATCTGAGATGCATGTCACTTGACATTTAATTGAATCGATTTGTATTTGCTTGCAGTATATAGTGTGGTCATTCCTGTGGACCGCATGGAATGTCTTCATCGTGTGCCTTTACGTGCCTCTCCCCTCCCTCGCCTTGTACAAGTCGCCCATTCTGAGCTTAGGGACGAGAGGATTCTCGTGGTGGGAGACGATGGCTCCAGGATGCGAGCCGGTCTGGACAGGAGAGAATCACTTGGTGGTGACCAAGTGTATGTTGGACCCTCGCGTCATGGAGTCCATCCAGGCAGGAATCCAAGTGTGTCTTGCAGCCACGGGGATCATCTTCGCCTTCTCCCTCGTCCTCTGTCCCCTCTACGGGGATGAAGTTAAGGACCCTTCCAAACAAAATGCTCAACCAAACCCTTCCGTCCCAGCCTTCCTTTCTCTCAATCGCCAAAACGTGTCTTCGCATAGTCGTGCTAGTAATAGACAGTATCACAGAGCCCCTATTGGAATTCCGGGATCGAGCAACCAGGCTGGAGGAGACTCGAGTGATCAAGTTGGCTCCAATGTGTTGGACGAAAGACTGAGACCCATGACACCCCGGAGGGTGAAGCGTCGCTCTGCAAGGAGCATTCAGTCCCAACGCTTCGGTCCCTCTACAAGTTCCCATCCCATGCAAGACAATTCAGATAAGCCTTCAACCTCTCGAGGAACTAGCTCAGGAGGAGCAAGTGCGAGAAGCTCTCTGAGAAGCAACAACAGCAGGAAAAGTCACAGAAACTCCAAGAGGAAGAACAACCACTTTGTTTCTCCTGTTAACCGACTGATGCAGCAAGTGGACTCCGAGACGTCTCATGATGAACCCCGTCGATACCCGCTGCGAGATCAGGTAACTATCCAGTGCATCCAGTTCTAACTCTCATAAAATTCGTCACCAAATAAGGCAGAGTGATTCGGTAAGCTAACAAACCAAACTTTGCAGTTGCAGGGACACGTGAATCCAGTGTATCTGGGAGGACCTCAAAGCCCCAAGTACAGCGGACCTCACGCACCGCCGAGGCCTCCCTCTGCTCGGTCCTCCTATTCTAACTATCATCCAGCAAGGCTGCCCATTAATGCCAACCCTGACCTACCTCCCAATGTCATCAACTTAAATCAAAACATCTTCACTAACGGGGGATTTGATATGTCCACCGAGTACAACCTTTCACAAACCTCCAATAATACAAATACTGCGTTATACGAAGATGACATCAATCTCAATCCTAACTTTAACTCTACCATGAGTACCAATAATCCTACACTCCCGATGCCAAATGGCTTTAGTCTCAGCTTCAAACCTCAGAATTCGTTCAATGGGACGGCAGGGACGAGTGGAGCTGGAAACCCATCTCGTGCTTTGGAGGGCATATCCCAGAATCCTGTCTTCGCTTATCCCATGGCACATTCTCCTGTATCTCAGGTATGCCTGACCTCGCTTTGATTGTGACGTTATCGTACTCAACAATTACTGGGTATTAAGTTATCAACTGATTTCAGGAATCTTTTCCCATGTGGGGAGTGTCGTCTCAACCCCAATCTCCGCAGACTCCGCTAAGCAACCTTGTTCCTTTGTCGCCTAGATCGCCTCCTTATCAAAACCGTCCCATTTTGAAGCTACAGCAGCACCCGTACAATAACAGTAGACAACCGTCAAATTCAGAAACTGTAATTTAGTAGTGTAGGTCGCCTATCAATATTTTGATACAAAGCAAAGTAAACGGACATCACATAAATGAGATGCAAAATTGCAAAATGAACTTTTAGGGAGATGTCCAAGTCTCCACTATACTTTTAGTTCACTCTGGTAGTTGAATTATTTATTAATTAATTTTATGATTGCATACTGTTAAAATGTAGTGTAGTTATTATTAGCTCGTATGTAATGTACTAAATTGATACGCAAATGATCTCACGTACCTACTTAAACTATACGTTGTTACAATCACTTTACATTCAATACATCCTTAAGAAAGAACTTTGAAGCCCAGATTACTCTACTTCAAGAGTTACTTACTGAATTTGTAAGATTTTAGTTTCATTATCAAACATTTATTTGACCATCACAGTTTTTGTTTTTAGTACAGGAACAAATCAGCATCCCTTTAAATACGCTTCTTAATAACCTGTACACTTATTATATAGCAATGTTAAAACTTTCTGCTAACTTGCACTGTTCATGAACCAAAGAAGATAGGGCACCGTGCTTCCACTTGTTGCTCAATCCGATAAATTGCGATTATGTGAATGATAATAAAATAAATTATTAAAAAGCTTGTATTCTGAACTGCCATGACATTGTTTAAGCGGACATATTATACCAGGTTTTATTCTTTTGTTGGTTTTAAATTAAAGTAACAAGTTTGGTTTGAATATATTGCAAATTCCACAGCTAAAAACCACTTGAAACAGAGCCTGGTTTTAAACAAACAGTATTCGTACTGAGGTTCACTTCTTTTAATAACAGCAGTGTGGGAATTCATACACTCGCTGCAACTACCAAATTAGCTGGCGTAATCTTCTTAAGGCTGACAATCAACCCTGGTAACTATGTGCGACGTTCTATTTAAAAACGACTGAATCGTGTCGTTTTACAAAT
>JAQGAD010000502.1:0-36824 GCA_034696625.1 Isotomurus palustris | reverse complement strand
AAAATCGGTATATTTCCTGTCACAAAAGGCGTTGGGAAATTTTGTCTTCGGGAAATTTTAAGTTAGATGGTGGACTATTAAATGCACTTCAAGTTTCTTAAATACCCGGAACCCCACTCCCAAGGTAATATTGTTAGATTGCTGGAGCTAGAGTCATCGTCTTGAATCATCGAAGCGACCCAGAGCATCCTCTAGAATGGAAACACCCAAAGAACAAAGATATTTATGAATATTTCATTGGTCTTGCAAACAAGTAACGTGTGGGAGACGTATCCCACGGCAAACACTTATGCAGAGATGTTCGGCATAAGTGTTGATCCTGCATATAGACAGAGGGGAATTGCTAAAGAAATTTACCGGAGGTCAGTTAATTAATTTACGTCGCACTCGAACATTGAACAGAATAATTAAGTTCTTTGTCATTTAGAGCTCTGGCTATGCTCAAGCAGAGGGGTGTTCCAATAGGACGATGTGGTTTCTCGAGTCCTTGGAGTAGAAAGGCTGCTAAAAGCCTGGGATGCAAAATTTATGTCGTGGAGAAAATCTGTGACGCTAAGACTGCTGATGGACGTTACTTGAATCCAAATGCCAACACTGAAGATATTACGGACTATGGAATTTTTGAGCTTTGAAACCATATGGAAATCACCATCTCTTTAATTATTGTGAATCATACTATTACTATTCAGCCATAATAGGCACGCTATCAGGCATGACTTGCGTTTTTCTATTTCAATTTTAATCATTTGTGCAAACGCCTATAGTATAATTCTGTGGTGCAAGCATGCATAAACGTGTATCATCTCAGTACGCAGACTTATTTTTTGCTGATATATCAAACTTTTAGGCGTATTCCTACTATTTATGACGATATAGTACTTCTAAAATTCTAATCCATAGTACGCAGCGAAACGTGATTAAAAATAAATAGTCACAACTGAATGCAGGTTATCAATATACAAACACACCTTATCTCTGCTCCAGCTGCGTTTTATTTCATGACCTCATTCGAAAATATCTTGTCTGTGTTAGAGAAGCAGTTGGCATTTAAATATATCGCGAATGAAGTTAACGTTCAGTCACCGTTATATACCTCCTTTGACTTCAAAATTGAAATTACTGATATTGTGAAAGAAAAGAATAATAATATGAAAGAAAATGGGTTCTATTTTCTACCTATGTCACTTCTGGTTCTGGTCCTGGTCCCATTCATTAAAGTGGTAAGTTCACACAAGACGTCAGCATATAATCATGAGACTACCTCATCAAATGAAAATCCGAAGTGGATGTCATCGATTAACAATGAAACATTCTTGTATGACCTCTCTTTGCCAGGTAATACTCCAAATAGGTTTGTTCCTTCTTAAAATCTGTTGTCCGCTGCTCAATATAATTTGACATCAAACTCGGTGCATGTAAATATATTTTACACAGGTACACATGAAACGCTTTCAATAAATTATGGAGGAGGTATTGCGAAGTGCCAAAGTCTGTCTCTGGAGACTCAACTTCGAGCAGGCATCCGAGTGGTGGATATTCGATGCAGACACGTGGATAATAAATTCGCAATTCATCATGGGATCGAATTCCAACACATTTGGTTCAATGAAGTTCTACAAATACTCCAAAAATTCCTCCAGTCAAATCCATCAGAGTTCATTTTAATGCGAGTGAAGGAAGAATACGAAGCCTCCAATAACTCAAGAAGTTTCGAAGCCACGTATGAGTATTATTGGGAGGATTACAAGTCTGTATTTTGGTCACCTACGACCCAGAAACCCAAGGTGAAAGATATACGTGGAAAAATTGTTGTGCTAGACAACTTTTCTGGAACCAATTCATACGGACTCAACTACGGAAGCAGACAATTATTTGAGATTCAAGACGATTTTCGTTTCTACACAAATTGGGATTTATATAGCAAGTGGGAGAAAGTTCGAAGCCTGCTGATAAAAGCAGATGGCTCCAGACGTGCCAAATCCGAAGAAATATTCATAAATTATTTATCTGGATCCTACGGATCATTTCCTTTCTTCGTCGCCAGTGGACATGTAACTGCTGCAACAGGATCCAGGAGACTAGCCACAGGCTTTGTAGACCCCCTTGAGAAGAACAAGTATGAAAACTAAATAGCAGTAGTATAGTAGTAGCAACAACTAGTGCAAGTACAGGTTAACTGATAATTTACTATTTTTATAGATATCCAGATTTTCCCCGAGTGAACTGCTTTTTGAGAATGTGCACAATTGCGTTCGAAGGAACAAACGTCCTTGCATATAACTTACTAAAGGAGGTGAAGACACTCCGATATGTGGGCATCTTAATGATAGACTTTCCTGGAGATGGACTCATCCAGACAATCATTGACCTGAACAAGAAACATTTGACAATGAAACCAATTTGGACAGAGTGGAGCATTGCCATTTTAGTTGCAGCTGCTTTTACAACTTTAGGTTTATTAGTCGTTGTGTCCTTATCACTCGTAAAGCCATCATGGAAATACTTTTGTAGGCGAAAAGAGTCATTTGCTTTGAAACAACGAGGTGATGAGAAAAGTATAATTCCTTATGAAAGATTCGATTGATTTCTATTTAACTCTGATTTCCTGGGTGAATTGCGACCTGCGATTTTACATCAACTGTGATGGCTATATAAAGTTAGCAAGTAAATGTTGAAAAGAGTGGTCAATGATTTGAACTCGTGATACTGTCAAAGCTGATTACATTAAACAGACTGCAGACTGAAGGAAATCTTGTTGATTATTACAATGAGCATGTTTAACGATGCCATAACCGATCCTTTGAACTCACATGGAGAAGGTTATCTATTACTAGACTAACAAGACAAGCTATTTTTTCTGCCCATTTGGAGAGAGTCACAGGATTCTCAAATCTCAAGTCTCAATGGCTCCTGTCTCGACCAAAAGTGTATTAATAAGAATGCAAGTTGAGAGGATTTTATAAGACAACAGAAAACTGAGGAGCGTTAAAACATACAAGATAATGATATAGCAGAGATTAGAGATAGCAATTAAGAACTTGACTACTGCACTTAGAAATACTTAGAATAAATAACTGGAAATGGAATGTAGTTGGGATTGATTTAGGGATCAAGGTGAATCGTCCACTCTCCCTGGTGCATATATGCTGGATATCTTATATGTTGGGTTGCTGGGTTTGCCAGCTAATTGTAAGAGTATCTTTAAATGATGTGTACACTTCATTCCATGTCAACTATATTGATTGTCTCGGCATCTCCCTCGTGTCCAACCATAGCAAGTCTTTTAGTGCTTGCTTGACCACTTTTTTGTTCCCAGTCAGAGAAGGAAGACTTTCGAGAAGACGTGAATCTCTGTGTGGTTATGTAACACAAATCTAGTCGGAACATTTCTCATTTTCTCTACTCACTTGTTACACAACACAACATATCGGTTCCTGGAGAAGTACTCACCAACTCACCACACATCCTTTGAGGTTGAAGATCACAGGACTACAGGATGGGAAGTTTACTAGCTGCAGCTGAAACTGACGCACTTCAAAAGGCACAGGGTGAGCCTGGACAGGTAGGTCTCGTGGTTTTGTTGTTTTAAAATTACAATTCAGAATTCTAATAAGGTAGAAATGCTGATATTGTTGATGCTGTAATTTAAAATAATGTATTGCTTCATAACAAAATTGCAGCTGGAGGTCGAGACGATCGACTTATCGAAGTCGAAGGATCCGATGGTCATTTTCGATGCATGGTTAGATGAAGCAAGGAATCAGCCGGATTTAAACATCCTCCCTGAGACTTTGACATTGTGCACTGTGAAGGAGTAAGTATAATTCTTAGGAATAGAATCTACGCAGCAGCAGCTAAATATCCGTTTCGGATAGTTGAATTGTCTCACTTTCTTCTTCAGGGATGGTGCGCCGACAGCTCGATCTCTGCTTCTCCGAGGATTCGATGATGAGGGATTTAAAATGTACTGGGACAAGAGGTCTCCGAAGACAGCAGAAACGGTGAGATTCCTGAAAAAGCAAAAAGGTTGATGGTCAACTCAAAACTTGAAATGTTTGAGTAGAAGTTGGATGCACGTGGATCTATCGTCTTTGTATGGCACATCAGAGATGTGGATGGAAGTCAAGGTCTGAGACAGGTTTGTGACTAGATCCTGATTCTTAATACCCATTTCATTATGCGTACTTTTTGCACGTCTACTGGTGCACTGACATTTTCATGTTCCATTTAGTATGCAATGCTCATTGTTTATGTTCGAGCAAACAAGACATCAATATTGCATTTAATAAGCTTATCAAGTATAAGTATAAGTAATACTGAGGTAAAAAATTAACACAGCAATTGTGTGAGTCACGTCACACGACAATGAGTGCAAAATGTATCACCATTAATGTAAAGTTGATTGTTAGTCGGATTGGACATAATCATCTTGTATTATGGTATAGTCTTTATCTCTAGTCTTACTCTTATATGGTCTTGTCTTAAGGCTTAAGGTAACCTGTTCATGCATATTTAATATAGTGGAAATCATAGTCATAGTCATAATCTCATAATACAGTTTATTGCAGTGACAGAGTAACACACGGTCAGAATGTCACAGGGACTTTTTATAACGTCGTTTAGTTTAGATTTGAAGGTCTGCAAGTCTACATATCGGCATCATCTACTTTAATTCGTATCCTAGAAGGCGCAAAACATTATGTTTTTAAGTACGACGGAGAAGTGGATTATCTTGAAACAAGATGAACATGAAATCAATCTTTATTCTAATGATTTTTGAGTTGTACGATGTACTACACTTTATTTCAACTTTTGATTGAACGTATGATATAATAAAATGCTTTGCAATCTCCTGCTGTAGTGATATCTTTTGCAGAGATTGAAAGTTAGCGTTTGTGCCATTCGTATAATATGCATTTTTGTTCTTCCAACATCAATCACAGAAGTTCTTCAGACAGTATCCAAAAAAGATTATGCACTGAAAGAATGCGGTCTCTGTTGTTTTAATCTAGGCAAGGATTGAAGGAATTATTGAAGAACTTCCTGCAGATGAGGTTACTGCATATTTCGAAGCAGAACCCTTAATGGCTAAGATTCGAGCTACCGCGTGTCACCAGTCTCGCGTCGTGAAAGATGATCGTGCCAAGTTGAAAGAAGAAATTCAGCGAATATGGGAAGATGTGCACGCTGGAAAATTAACGTTACGTAAACCATCTTCATTTCAAGGCTACGTCCTAAAAGCATCGATGATTGAGTTCTACAAAGGGAAAAGGGATTCAATCAACGACAGGATTCGATTTTGGAGAAAACGAAATGATGACGAAGACTTATGCGAAGGCGAAAATGGATGGAAATACGAAAGACTGGAGCCTTAGACGAAGTGAACCTTCCAAGTTGGAAATATGAGATATCACTCCCTCTAATATCTGTGTGCCATAATAGATAATCTTAATACTTTCTTAAAACAAAATTCATTATTCTCGCCCATCCGTACAATCACACAAGTATTGGAAATATGTCTCCTTAAGCGTTGCGATGAATGAACAAAGTTGATACACAGTACTTAAAGTGGGATTTACCTTATTTTGTAATGAATTACAGGGTCAATAAAGCATACAGTTAGAATGATACTTTTTTATATTCCAACGACATGATACATCATCAGTTATCGAATCGTACACAATAGTAACATCCGTAACATCTAACACATTGACAGTTAGAGAAATAGATGTGGAGACGAAGTTAAGGAGGACTGGTGTTACAGTTGACAGTTTCTGAGTCTCTAATCTCTACAATAATGTCAAAATACACCGATCGTAGTTTTCTAACATGTAACACTTACAGTCTGTCTAAATAGACAAAGACTTAAACTTTAAACGCATAACACCAATACGAATACAATTTTGCACATAACCACGTTATGAACTTGCACACAAAACAATCCGAGGCGTTTCCTGGAATTATTCATTGTCGAATACAGTATATGTGCGAAAACCATGAATTCGGGCAAACCACGCATGTGTATGGTAACAAACGGTATCATGAACATTAAATTTTACCTAACCAACTAACTGCAGTATGTATACTGTGTAAGTTGTACGTTTTATTTACAGAGGGGTGCTCGATACATAACCTCAGATGATGGTGCATTTTTTCTGGTGATGGGAAGATGAGGAAGGGGTGTCCTTTGATTTCTATACGTTTAACGAGCGTTCTAGTTCCATCTTTTTGGTAAAGAGAATTGTCTCCTCAAAGATCATCTCTTTGAGTCGTTCTTTCGGCAAGTCGTCGTATTCCATGTCCATTTTAAACGGTTCCTCTGCCACAGGCTACATTTAAATAAGTTTGGCAAATTTAATACTGAAATACAGCTGGCATATGTTGAATTATTAAAGCTTCGATAGCTTCACCTCGTCTGCTGGATCATAGTACTGCTCTAGATAGGGATGCGCCAGAGCATCTTCGACTACGATTCGTTTATGGGGATTGAACGTGAGCATGCGGTCAAGAAGGTGGAGAGCCTTCGGATCCGCATCTGGGTATAATTTTTCCCATGGAACCTTAGGTTTATACGGCAGCGATTGCAGGTAGGACCGCGCCTTTTCATTTATTATACATGCTAAGTCCTCTTCTGACGGAGTTCCCAATACACCTAGGATGTTTAGAATTGTAAGTTAGCACCGAATTTTTGCTTCGACTTATAAAGTTGCCAAGATGTCATACCCAGAATGTGGTTCAGTTGGTCGAGGTAGTGCTTGCCAGGAAAAATTGGGCGATTTGAAAGCATTTCAGCTAAAATACATCCTACACTCCACATGTCAATTGATTTAGTATAACCCTAAATTACAAGCACATGGTGAGATTATCATATGGCACACAGGTAAAGTGATGCAGATTGTTTCTTAAGATATAAGTTTCACTTACCTTAGAGTTTAACATGATTTCTGGCGCTCGGTACCATCGTGTGGCTACGTACTCTGTTAGAAATCCCGTATGATCGTGATCTGGATCTGCTATTCGAGCTAATCCGAAGTCACAGATCTGTAAATATGTTGAAAATAAAGTTATGAAGATATGGAGTGGAGTTGTCACACTCACAAGTGATGTAGGACAAAATATGATGCATATTACTTTGAGGTCGCAAGTGGTATTCAAAAGAAGGTTGGAAGGTTTTAGGTCACGATGGAGGACATTAGCCGAGTGGATGTACTTGAGGCCGCGTAGAATTTGATAAAGGAAGTAACAAATGTGGTCATTTGAAAGCTTTTGCGTCTTTAACAATTTATACAGGTCCGTTTCCATCAAGCACTGTACTATGTAAACATCCTTAAATGCATCCAGTGAAGTTGCTGTGATTATGTCTCGAATGTCAATGATCTGCAAAGCAATTTGAAACCATAACATACCAGCCCAACGCTTCAAACTAAAAAAATCCCACAAAAAGCTTACATTTTCGTGCTTGAACCGAGTCAAGATTTTGATTTCCCTTAATGTTCGCTGGCAGTACGTCTGATGTTCAAAGGGTGAAATTTTTTTGATAGCCACCTTCGTCTTAGTCAAGTTATCGTAGGTCGACCTATAGACACAGAAATATCTATCAACGATCTATTTTTATACTTGACTATTACTGATGACTAAAATTCTGGGAAAGAACACACACTTACACGACCATTCCATATGCCCCTTCTCCAATGTACGCGAGATTGGTATAGCGCGGTCCACACTCGAAAATCTGTCCGCGGACAACTTCTGCATTAGGGCCCAGCACCTGATTACCCGCTGTCCCTGCCATTCTTCCGTTGTTTTAAGCCACACTATGTCAATGTTCAAGTATTTGTCACTCTGGTCACCCACCGACTGCCGACCTTCAAACACAATTAAACACACACACACTATATGATTAGCTTAAACAAACTTCATGTCACCGAGTTTCATCACTTCAATCTTCCTGTATCCTTTCCACGTAGCACCAACACATCCATCCTCTTATCTCCCCACTATCTATCTTATCTTTTGATTCCGCAAATTACAAATAAACTTATTATTCGTTTAACAAACTAAATGCGATAATCATAAACACTAATCAAAAATTTTGACACAATAATTATCCAACTCACCCTTCTCAGAATTTCCCAGAATAAACAAAACTCGTCATGAACTTCCTCCCCTATTCCTTCAAACAAACCAACGACTACACCTGTTCATTGTTCTCAATTTCTTCAAGGAGACAACCGGATGTCAAAATGTGTAACGGATCATGCGAAAATTCCAATACACATTCAACGCTCAAATGCTTTTAACTTTCTACCTTTCTACATTCACTTCAGCCTGTAATCATTGCAAATCCTCAGATTTCTAGTTATTCTTTCTACTTCCAGCTCACTTATTTCTTTAACACCAGTAAATCTTATAGACATAAAGAACCACCCAATTCTACGAAATCTGGTAAATGTCACAATGTCAATAAAATCTTAGTCCCTCCTTCTCCTTGTTCTTGTATACCAGAAATCTTAAAGATAGACCACATGAGTCTCTAAATGACTTTGACTGCAGCGATTGGAGGTAGAAAGGAGCTTACCTGCGCGTGAAGGGATATCTGAGTGTGGTTTGCAGCGATGTCCAGAGTAGATTCTGTTATAGGTGAGGAGCAGATTAAAACAATTACGGTAATGGACTTGTAAGAATGAAAACAGAGAGGAGATGAAGGAAGGAGAGACAGGTCGATATTGTGAGAGAGAGCGAGTGGAGGGGAAGCGTCCACCTGAGGTGGTGCCTCTGCCAGCACGGCTATCCTCCTTCGCAGCCACCAACTTCTCCTCTGGACGCTCCTCAAGGGTGGAGTTCCTCCATCACGACCTGCCCATCCACTCTGACTCTCTCCCACCCTCATCACACAACACTTTCCCAGAAATCTCAGAACAGATCAAGTTTTAAGAAATCTTAAAGTCATGGATGCAGCTCTTGACTTCTGCAACAACTTGATTTTTTGATGCACAAACGAGACATTCGGCTGAGAGAAAGCATGTGACTTTTTAATAGACGCCACCGGAAGTGTCGAAATTGCTGTGTCCTCGTCCTCAGCTTCCAAAGGGGCCTTGCACGTAAAAATTACGTACAGGTAGTCTTGTGTGATAGTTGGGTTGTCTGTGCTTTTAGAAATGGAACTCTTTGGAAATGACAGTAAGTTACGAGGACCATGGGATTATGTGTTTCATGGGAGTGTAAACGGGTCGTCCCTCATTATTACGGGTATGCTTTTAGGCAGTGGTTGTAAATTCCAGTTTATATCTCCATTAGTAGTTTCATCTCATGACATTTTCGTATAATCATTTGTAAGATTGTACGCATATGTCTCTCATGGGTGCAATTAGATTAGAGGACACCTGATGTCCTCCTAGTCGTGCATATTTATTTTTATTAGTTTTTGTGTCTATATACGGATGAGCTAGGTTATTTTTACACTTTGTGGGAAATGTGGGAATGGAGTGGACAGAATTGACTCTGGATTTCATGCATGTGTGGAAGTAGTCGGTACATTCAACATTGGGTTTTGGGTTGGAGTTGGAAGCTTGGAAGTGGAAGTGCTGGAAGTCGGAGCAAGTGGTATGGAAGAAATGTGACCTTTGCCATTTAGGTGGGGTCAGAGACGGAGTTGTGCATATGTTTGATTAGGAAGGAAGGAACTAAAAGTGACGGTGTGGAGAAAGTAGGTATGAGTAGATTGGCTCAGTCTTGTTTCGAGGATGCCTTGAGCAAATATTAATGTTCCCTTTTCTCTCTCTTTCCTCATATAACCTATGCTTTCACTCTATTTCCTCGGATCTGTTTGTTGGTTGGATGACGCAAGTGCTTTTCTCTAAATAATCCTCCCATGTGAACTAAGTTGCGATATAAAGTCATGCGATTGAAAAGCATTAAGAGTGTGCAATAAAATTGGTATTGAGAGTTTCACGCGTGTACCTTAATGTTGCAGGAACAATTACAAAAGATGGAAAAGAACACGAATCGGGAGATGATTATAGGTTTCTCATTATGACGATGTTTTAATTTCTTGGCTCATAATTCTTTACTCTTAATGTGCTTCCGAGAAAAAAAACAGGCTTGGTGAAGAAACTTGGTGTAAATTACAGAGTTCATGTTACTGGATCACTTGTTGCATCGTCACAAATTCTGACATAATAAGAGGCAGATACTTCCGTGTTGAAACTATTCAGAAAGCAGAGTGGAATAAAACCCTTGAGGGTATATATACGTACTGCGTACAACGTAGAACAAAACAAACATGAATAATGTTTGTTCTTTGTTGTTTAACTTCAGGTGAAAGCTTGTATGACTTGAGTAGATAGAAAGTAGAAAGCTTCCAGTGAAAATTAGTCCACGTTGTTTTCCTGAAGCCATTTTGCCGAATGTAATTTCTGGGCAACAATAAACATGGTCATGGTCTTATGTATGTTACAATCAAGATTCGTGAGAGAAATTGTGAATTGGTTGTTTTACGGTTGTTGTGTTTCAATTACACTAATTACTAATTGATCCTGGATCTGTTCATTTTATCTGTTAATTATTTATACAAATAGTTGTTCTGCATAGTTGCAGCTGCTTGACGGAGTTCGTTCAATTTATACAAAGACTAAAACAAGAATTCGCTCACGAATGCTTGATTGAATTTTTTGCTGTACTTGTCTGTGTACAGTATCTGAAAGGAAATAAGTTGTCAAGATTCGCGAGTACTCGCGATGATAATAATGGTAATATAAAACGACGAAAAATAACAAAACTGCAGCATGTCGTCCTAAGTGAATGAAATTATGAATATATGAATTTATGAGCTAAAGAGCCATGTACATATAAAACCATACCGGCTGTAATCAAAATGTTCAGCAGTTTACATACGCCAAGGTTGAGTCTAATAAATAAATCGGTTCCTATTTTTATTTACACAGAATTTTAACAATCATTCTTATTATAATACTATTATAAATAAATGTGCTTTGGTGCAGTATAGCAGCGTTATTTCAAAAACCAGCAAGTCTTCTCGATAAAATACAAACCATGCTTAACTTCCTAATCTATTCATCTAATGAATCAACTAAGAATCAAGGGTCAATCGGTGAGGGTTGGATCTTGGATGCATCTCATTGCTTTTTGACGAAAGAATAATTTTTGCATCATAGTCTTGTTTCACGATTGTCGAGGTGACTTAAAATTAATTAATCGGGATATTTTGAGTCAGATAAATGGAAACTCCGAGTCTACAGCTTAAGTTAACGGTTGTTGGTCTCATGATTTTGTACAGTCGCAGTCATAAGTTACAAAAGATTCAATTCAACATGTAGTTGAACCTTTACACAGCCTTTAATAGGTAAAACATTAAAACGCCGCGATTCGTCCCTAATTCGTGGCATATCATTAAACAATACAATCTTAAGGTTGCGAGCAGCGACGTCTGTGATGGCGTTTGGAATGGGTTGGATTGTGCTTTGCATTGAGAATGTCCTTAACAAGATAGTAATACTCTTTTTGGGTGCAATCCAGGGGCTTTGAGCAGTTAACAAACTCAATCGAGCTGCTAAAACTGCCATCCAGTAGGCTCTCAATGCCTTCGTATGTCACCTATCAAAGATGAGAACTCATTTACACACACATTAACAGAAGACATTAGTTTTCTCATACAAGACAACTCACAGATTGCGAAACAAGCCGGAATTTTTCAAGCTTTATGTGGCGAAATGCACGAAAAATGGCAGCATCTGTAATACTTCCGTAAAGTGATGAAATCTGGAGATCCTTCAGACCTGAAATGTGAGACCCAAAAACTCATCAAAATACAGTAATGAAGTTTCCTGTATTTTTTTATCGATCACTGGCAGAGAGATTAGACTTGACTATGAATTCTCCAGACATTTCCTAGCAAACAACTCGTAAATCTCTCCGTCTCTATTCGATTACTTTCCTGCCCCGTAGTTAGGTTTTCGATCCCTGCTGCGCTGAACTGGTAGAATTCAATATCCATTTCCATTAAAACACTAAAAGCTTTTGCTTATGTCCTACGGGAAAATTGATAATGTACACTGAAGGACAGATATTGAGTTATTTTAAGATGAAAATCGATTTAGCAAGTGGCACAAGGTAGCTCAGCTCTGTTGAACTAAGGATCAAGACAGCCTCATCTCATTTTACGAGGTAGTATTTTCTCCAATAACTAAATACAGTGACATCAGTGGGTATGTTGGTAACATAACTAAGTTGCAAATGCAGACACAATGCGAATTCAAAGGTTCTCCGGAAAGCGAATATCCTGAGCGAACTCGGGTAATAATTGCATTAGCTGAAAACACTCTTTAATCGTAAATGGGCTCTCCTCTGTACGATCCATCTCACCCGTCTATTTTTAATTGAGTTTTCCACCTAAACCTAATGCATTCAATTGTATTGCCGTCAATTTACGCTGTATCACATGCAGAACAGCAGAACTCTTTTCGTAACCTTTCTTTCGTAACTAAATTTCATTATTGTGTTACTGATTGGATACATTCGAAACTAGCTGGACACAGGATTCAGACGAAAGTTGGAACTTTCATTTCTGCGTATTGACTACAATGAGAATGTCACATAGGTACATAGCCAGAGTCAAACATGTCTGAATAAGTAATCTACACCCTAAATATAATTGCAGAAGTCTCCTGGCGTATCTCTCTTGGTCTCCAGTTATGCACCTGGTTGGGTAGTTCTTTTAAACAGGGCTCACCTGTAAGGTTGAGAAAGGGAGGTGGTGAAGATGACGTGGGCAAGTGAGGCCCTAAAAGGCCCCGATCACTTAGGTTGGTGCATAGTAGAAGTGATAAAGTTGATAGTCGCCATATCCCTGATCCACCCCATAGAACGAGAAATTCTTCATCGAAGGCATCCCACTGATAAATATCTAGTTTGCGTAGATGCTCAAAATTGGTCACAATCGCTGACGCACGCACGAGTGAGGCAGACACAGGTCCTCGTCGGCTATTGTATGAGATCTTCAAAGATGTAACGGAAGGTCTGTAGAAAATACAAAACAAATCTTGATGTCAGATGCAGAACTAGTGGACTCATTTAGTCAACATATTTGAACATACAATCATCATATGAATATAAATATTCAGGATTGGCAACAATTAAGAGTTTTAGACAACCCACCTGGGAACTTCAAGAATGGCACCAACAAGTTTCTGTATTTTAGGATCCTCATCAGAAGTGTCGATGTATAAATTAATACTATTGAGTCGTGGCATGTTGGGGGCTGCGATATTACTGTCATCTAATCCTACGGCAGCTGATACCCACACCGAAATGCACGTGAGCGATATAAGGCGATTTAGCTTGATGTAACAGTTTAGACCATCCAATGTCCCAATAATTTCTTGCACTTGCTCTACAGTCTTGATTGAACTTTCAGGAGACTTCAGATGCGACTCGTGAACATTGTGAAGCGTACTTTTGTATCGATGGCAGGTTTTGGCAAGAAGAAGAAATAAATCGGGTGGCAATGCTGGATTTAGGAACTCAAGAATAAGATGTCGAAGTCGAGAAGATGTCGATTGTCCTCTAATCTAAAAAACAGCCGAGTTGAAGTTAATTGAGGATTCACAATTTAGACTTATTCTGTGTAAACAACATTTCTTACTGTTATCAGATTTGCCACTGGATTGACAACATATTTCGCTAGAATACGATTTCTTGTTTGTCTGTCACTTCTTGATTGAAAATTTACATATGGTAAACGCAGCATCTGTAGAGATGTACATAGCGATATCATCAATGAAAAATATTCCAATTCTGTTTCTGAAAGAAACAGGATGTTTCCAATGGACAGCTGCTTTAAGTGACTTAGAGTTCCGGATATGCGTCTCAAATCATCGAGAGCTGTCGTTGGTACCTAAAATTGATAAGAACGTTTAAAACCTCCGACGTTTAGATATTATCTTAATTATCGGTTACATTTCCACCTTGGCTAAATTCAGACCCAGCAATGTAAGAGATTCAATATTGACACACTGTTCCAGCATATTGATCGTCACTCCATGGCCCGTCATGGTATTGATGTCTAAAACCTTCAATACTGGACCGAATCGGATTCCTAATTCCAGGATGAGGTCGTCATTAGTCTTCTTCTCGTATCCAATACGAAAGTTACAAAAGTCAGTCCTCGAACGAATGACTTTCCTCATCTTAATCCAAAATCGTTATTACAATCTGACTTTTGAATATCCAAACTAATCTTTTGGTTTACCTTCTTTGCTCCCAAAGATGAATGCATTGTAATGCGAAGCCTTGAGAGGAATCGCGGTTGATCCACCCACATTTTTGTGGTTCGGCAGACTAGGCGGAGGTTGAGCAAGGACTTGTCGTCCAAATGATCCACCAGCACATTTGTCACCTTCGTTAAAAAGTAAACGAGATATAAAATATCTCGTTAATAGCCTGGTAAAGTAATAAAAATAATTAAATTGTACTTACATCAGGAAATAGGAGTGATAATAGAAGATTTGGTTCATCCGAAGAATGACTAGCTTGCTGATGATTTTGATCATTTTGGTGATGAGGGGATGGAGGATCGCTCCGATGACTATTTCTTTGATGACCCCAAGATATCCACGCACTAACGCGATTGATCAGTGGATTGGTGTCCATCCGACGGCGAGTAATTGCCGCGGTATGGAACACTTCTCCACTTGCTGTGTGCACTACGCTCACTCCACACCCACTGAATGAACTGTGTCTCCTGACGCGATCCAGCCTTCCGATTTTTCCTCGTTAATAATTAATACTCCTTAAGTTTTAATTTAAAAGTTTCACTTGTACAAGTGAAACTAAATTATCTTTAGAATCTTTTCATTTCTTTGAGGAACTTAAAAGATTAAAGACTGCAAGTTGAAAGCTTTCCAAGAAAAAAGATTCACAAACCTCTACTTAAAACAAAAGTTTAAAGTAAACAACTCAAATTATAAAAAGAGCAATCTGTTAATCTGCTTGGTTTTTGATTATTTACAGTTCTGTATTCGAAATCCCCAAATGGTAAATACAGGTGACAGTGATATAATCCATCTTGTGAAAAAGTTCTTTTTACCAAAACAGAGATATACTTGTATTTTGTTTTCTTAATCTCCAGTGAAAGATGTGATAGCTACTTGCAGATTGTGAGGAATGAAATGAGCTTCTTGAGTAACAACAGTATTTATCCTAAAAGGTGCCTAGTTTTCCACGGAAAGGGTTTAATACTTACTACTATAATAGCACAGCAGAGTTTTTCAGAGCAAGGTAACCTAATCAAGCTTGAAGATCAATATTACAGAGAGAGGTTTCATACTTTCATGTGTGTCAGATCCTCACTCACAATCTCTACCTCTACACAATAAAATAGTACTATGAATCTCTGCCCTGGGGTAACTTGTGAGCGTGAGTGTTGTGCTTTTTCCCTCTGAAGACGTCACTTGTCTCGTATATACTTATGTTTCTCTGTACTTGTACAAGATGCTTCTGTCAAAATACTATTGAATTTTAAGGTACTTCTTCTACAAATGTCCCAAAAATGATGATAATATTTCTCACGATTGAGTGAGCAGTTGAGGAACAGCAGACGTCATCAGAGAGAGAGAGGAAGAGTGAGCCTGGATGACATTCTGTTGAATCTGTTATGTTCTTCTTTGAATCCTTTAGGTAGTGTTGGTTTTGCCAAAAGGAAGTTTTGTCTTGAGCGATACTATCGACCCATTTTGTACGAGTAAAATTAGCTATTCTGGACAAACTTTCTATATCCCCTGACAGGGTCAACGCTTTCCCCACCTCCTGTCAATCTCCTCACCGCATATCGGTAGTTTTAATCTAAAAATTACTGAAGTTGAAGTAAAAAGTTTTGAAGAATCATCATAAATGTCATAAATATAGGAAAAATACGTGAGCTTTGTGGGTGACAGACACCGTATCTGTCAGACAAAGTAATTGAATCCTACATGGCTGTCTTACAACAAACAAAAATGTTTGTGGCTAAATACACTGTAGAGCAGGAAGTAGAAGATGACGAAAGTTAGAATTAGTGGAATTTTCTAATGCAAAATTGCTTGGAATAAAACATGAAGTGTCGCTTGAAATTAGATGAGTCTTCACGGATATTAGATACATGCGAAGTACGAATAGGTGATGTACATATATGCTCCCTACGATGTACGAGGTCTCATCCGTTTCATTTCATGTAAAAAATGGTAATATTCTGTGTACTGATTTATCAATGAATTTTGTGGCTTCAAAACATCCTAGTTTTGAGTAAAGTTTAGTGGCACTTCGAACTTCGAAGGAGACTGGGTATTAATGGATTCATAATACAGTAAATTGAGAAACTCTTCCTAAAGATGCTTGCTCAAAAAGGTACTTTGTTGGTTCGTGTGTGACGTGAAGAACTTGAAGAGTACATTCAATATTTGATGAAAAATGATTCAATCGCACTCGCTCAACATGTGTTTTTCACTTTCCATTCTCTCGTATTTTATACCCATCTACTCCCTACGCTGCGCTTAATATAATATTAGATTATGTGTTTGCTCACTGGGAAAACTTTTCCTGCTCCTTCTGTTCTGTACAACGAGGTGCTTACAGTTTTAATACCCAATTAAATTGTCCTTTTAGATACAATTGTACAATAAGTATTTCGCGAACATGTAATGTGTCAAGGTTTAAGAATACAATAATACTTTTACAAGTAAAAAAAACCCAACGATTTTCCGTAGATTCGATTGAATATTTCAAACTCATTAAATACCGTAGCAGTCTGTGATAGGGTACCATTTTTGTAAAAGATTTCCTGACTCAATGGAATGTTAAGCAAGTATTGCACAATACTGTCAAAGAAGTATCAGTAGGTAGTTTTTGTAGGTGCATCGTCACTTGAAGAGTCATTCATGTCCAGCAATCACAACACACAGACATTCAAGTGAAAATATTATGAACAACGCAGAGTATTTTACACGAGATTAACATTATTTGAGTGGAGAGGCCTAAACAAATAGAGTGGGAAGACTTATCTACTTTACTTAACTTTAACGGTATCAATATTGTGGGGTGGATGGGGAAATTACTGGTGACATTGTGACTACTTGTGACGATCTGGAGATTCTCGTGAAGATAAACTTTGCATTACCGTCCTTCACTCGTAGTCCATCTTTATTCAAAGAAGCAGCAATCACCACGGCAGATTCAAAAGCAGGAAGCTGTTCTCATGATAACACGTAGAAAGTTGTGAGTAACTTCGAAAAAGAATACATTCTTGGTCAAGTTGTTATCAGGGTTTTAGTGAAGTAAGTTGATGGTTGTTTTCTTGTTTTACTTAATGGTTGATTCGAGTGTAGATGGAAGAAACCAAGAAACTTTAATAATGATGGGTGTGGTTGTTTGTTTGGGCAGAGAGGAAAGATGGTTCGGACGGGAGGAGACGGACCTTCTTATCAGGCCGGATTGGAGGAGGACGATAGAGTAATGAGTGGCAGTGGGTCATCCAACGGCACCAATGGCTCCAACAAGAGCAATATTATTAGGCACTCCTCCAACGATACGGAGGAAGTGGGTTTCGTCAACCCGAATTATGCGAATAACAACGACCAAGATACTTACTTCTCGGATGAAACTGTCCACATTCCCTACCAGGACTCTACGGTCAGTGCAGATCGTAGGTTTGAATGCAGGAAATTGAACGTTCTGTTTTCGGAATTACAGGACTTCAGTTTCCGCAAACTGTGGGCCTTCACGGGACCTGGATTTCTTATGAGCATTGCCTACCTCGATCCGGGAAACATTGAAAATGACTTGCAGTCTGGGTCTGTAGCGCAGTATAAGGTAATTATGGTTATATAGTAAAGAAATGCTTGGAATATGTACTTAATCCAGGATAATTAAACAGATGGTTGATTTCTTCTGTTATTGCAGTTATTGTGGGTTCTACTCTGGGCAACCGTCTTGGGGTTACTTTTGCAGAGATTAAGCGCAAGGCTGGGGGTTGTTAGTGGAATGCATTTGGCAGAAGTCTGTTGCAGAAAATATCCTCCCGTCCCGAGATACGCCTTGTGGATTATGGTCGAAATCGCAATTATTGGTAGTGATATGCAAGAAGTCATTGGTACAGCGATTGCCTTTTACCTGCTTTCCAATAAAGCGTAAGCGAAATACTTATACAATGAATTTTACTGTACCTTTTTTGTATAAATGTACATTTTGTATTTCGTAGAATTCCATTATGGGCCGGCGTGCTCATCACAATTGCTGACACATTTACCTTTCTATTCTTGGATAAGTACGGTCTAAGAAAATTAGAAGCATTTTTTGCTTTGCTCATTGCTACGATGGCGCTGTCATTCGGTTACGAGGTAAGTTTCCGCAACATCAGTGCTATTTAAGATGTTGAGCAAAATGTAAGACCTGCTTTAAATTGGTAGTATGTCAAAGTTGCTCCACCGCAAGAAGAAGTGCTAAAGGGGATGTTTATCCCTTGGTGCTCCAACTGTGATCGTAAGGTGCTTTTACAAGCTGTCGGCGTAGTTGGGGCTGTGATTATGCCTCACAATTTGTACTTGCATTCAGCTCTGGTCAAGGTAAGTTACATGAGTAAAATATTGAATTGTTTACTAACACTCACTAGTAAATATTATTATCTTTTATCTTCTAGTCGAGGGAAATTGATCGAACAAAGAAAGCTCAAGTTAGCGAGGCGAACAAATACTTCTTCATTGAAGCTTCTGTGGCTCTATTCGTTTCGTTCCTCATCAATGTGTTCGTGGTATCTGTTTTTGCACACGGAATGTGGGACAATGCAGGCCATAAAAGAACGAACCAGGACTTATTAAATGAGTGCCTTGCCAAAAATAACTCCCATGCCGATATATTTGCTGTAAGATTAACTATTCCTCGTTTTTTGATAATATTTTCCTATTTATTATATGACTTTGTTTGATACTGCAATTTTCAGAACAACACAGATATTTTTCAGCCTGATATTTACAAAGGAGGAGTTTTTCTAGGCTGTGAATATGGTGAAATAGCTATGTACATTTGGGCTATCGGAATTCTTGCGGCAGGCCAATCATCTACTATGACAGGAACTTATGCTGGCCAGTTTGTGATGGAGGTACTGTTACTGGCGATCTTTTTAGGGATCCTCGTCAGTTGTTTGTAATGGAATTTCTACAATAATTAGCAATGTCTTATTTATCTAGGGATTTCTGGACTTGAAATGGGCAAGGTGGAAGCGCGTGCTTCTAACTCGAACAATCGCCATTTTGCCGACATTTCTCGTCGCCAAATTCCAAAACATTCAGGACCTCAGTGGAATGAACGATCTCCTTAACGCCCTCATGAGTCTTCAATTACCTTTTGCTATCCTTCCAGTTATTTCAATGACTTCATCTGAACATATAATGGGTGACTTTCAAAATGGAAGGTATTTGCCAAATCAAATCTATAGGTCTGATCCACAGTAAATGAATTCGTGTAAAACAGTTTCCAAACTTTTTTCAGGATCATTCGTGGCATATCGTGTGCACTAGCTGCAGTCGTGATTGGAATCAATATATACTTTGTTGGGTATTACGTGACGATTGAACTTCCCGATACATGGTTATCATACGCTGGAGTTGCAGTTTTCGGAATACTTTACCTTGCATTTTGTGCTTACTTAGTACTACACATGCTTGTATCAATGGGATACACATGGTTCGACCGTTACGAGGTACTATTAGTAGAGTCTTCTACAAGTTCTGTCGTATTGATGGGTATGAAGCATGTTCCACCTGAATCATAAAAGCACTGCTTAAACAACACTCTTCTGATGTCTGACAATGACTATTCTGATTCCTGACTGTTCCTTCCTAATTCCTATTCTTACTCTTTTTCTGTCCGTTCTGAAATGCATGAACTGAAACTGTGTTATCCTAAGCATGGACAAGGTAATCGTCTCGTCTTGTGTCCTTTTGGGAATTGATTATGATGAATCTCTAATGTCTGCATGTCAGTTAACACATTGTGACGTTTGACGGTATTAACATTGACACGGCTAATGGGGCAATTCTGTGGTTATTGTGCAGTGTTTACGGGACGGGTACTACGTGTCCCTTTTGCATGCTGCAGTAGGTGATGACGATGACGTGGATATGGCGTTGTGACCCTTCATCACCTTTGTCTTAACCCTCACCTTGTTCTGAAGAGTAAAGACTGAGGATTTAAGGTTAACCTTGGCGTGGTATGTTTGCAGTGGTCAAGACGTATGGTGCCCCACAGGGAGCCGAAGATTCTCGTCAACCGTGGAGCAGACAACTACGGGTATGAGACTGAATATGAGCAAAACGAACCTCATCTTGTTAGTACTTAAGTATCCGTAAAGACTGTATCGAGATAAGCGTTCCACGACTCCAAGTCAGCTTTTATTACTCGTTTAATATACAAGGAAGCTGTCTGTGGCCGACTTACAATAAGTGATTTCACACGCCCTGATTAGAATATAGTGAATTGATCGACTAGGTAGGGTTGTGTTGATTTTTTCGTTGATTTGCTTATGGAATTGCCTTTTTCTTGTTGCTTACAGATCTATAGCGCTTTGCTGAGTAGTTGAATCTGCTGCGCTTGCAATGCAAGTGCCCGTCAGGGCTTCAACCTTAGCCCTTCCGTCTTTTACCTGCAAGCGTTCTCCTTCCTTCTTCAGGTTTTTCGTACTTGGTGTTGGTATAATATCTGTTTGCTGTTTTCGCTGAGTAGACTTTGTACACTATGCTTCCAACTTCTCTGAGCTCTTGAATTTTTAAATTTTTTAAAACATCAAAGTGATTTTTGAATGATCTGAAATTGATTGGAATGAGTAAAACCTGTCTTTAATCTACTACCGATACAATTTTGAATTTCAAGAATCTGTATTATGTATTTTTTTCATTATTACCTTTTGTGGTTATATTTTAGACTACTAGAGTTCTATGGCATTTGCGTTTTATGTAGTAAGTGCTGTAAGTGATCAGTAGCGTTGAATTTCGTTACGCTTTTTAGCAATTAAATATTATTTTATAGTGTTGTTTTGTAATCGTAGCAAGGCGTGCTTTGTTTGAATTTGCAAGCAAACCATTATTGGAAATGATAGCTAGTCTTTCACAATAAACAGTAATTAAGAAACACAGGGTGTGTAAATTGTATCACTTGTCACTCTTATAACTTAGTTTAAAGTTTCTAGAATCAAAGAGTTCAAGTGATTGTTTTCATCGAACACAAAATAGAGTTTATTGCAAAATTACTTGAGTGAGTCATTACATAAAAATAGGTTTTTAAAAGTTTCTGTGCAATTTGTTTATCATGCAACGGTGCTTATCCTGTCGTGTGATATGAAATGTTCTATTTAACTGTTTAAACGAATTTATGAGTTAAAATAAAAACTAAGAAAGTCGTAAAAAAGTTCAGAGAGATGTTCGTAATTTATTTATTTCAACGAGTCGACAAGACCAACTATTGTGGATTATTTGTGTTGATCATACAGAAGACTGTTTCTTCTCAATAAGATTCAGCAGCAAACTGACGAATTCAAACGTGTCGTCATTCAGCAAAACCTTTTTAATTCAAAAAATTAAGAATTCAATGAATGCATACACAAGAGAAGACAAAGCTTGGACAAAATGACGACAGTGCTTACGATATCGAAGTTAGTCAGAAATGATTCCAATCTGTCATCCACCTAAATAACATTTTTATTTTATCATTTTTTAAATTAATTCAGAACTTACTTTTCATAAAATGTTGAATACTTAATTACATTATGATCAAGGAATCCTATTTTGAGGGAAACTCCTCCATTTTCTTCCCTGGGCATTCCCTTGTCCATACCTACGTCTCCCACTGAATCTCCGAGGACCAAAGCGTTCACGCGAGATTTTAATGCTTCAAAGTAATCGCCATGTTCAAGCGCTGTTTCATTTTTATTGAATCTATACACATGCACACAATTATGAATAAATATGATATGACTGAAATTTTGAGCAGTTCTGGTGGTTGGTTCTAGCTAGTCTTGTTCAAACTTCTAAGCAACTTACGCGTGTATTAGAGGACGTTTGAATTCCTTCGCATAACCATCTTCATCAAACTCAATGTAGTTTGAAACAACTTTGACATTGGAGAACACAGCATCTTTTTGGATTAAGATTTCTTCTAATACGTCTCCGACTCCAGCAGAAAAGACGAGGACTGGCACGCCCATTTCCTTTACTTTCTTCAAAGCGTCCTTGCTTCCGTCCCTTGATGGTAAAAATGTCTCTTTTACGCTAAAAGCATTGGCCTAAGGCTGTGAGTTGTAAAGCTTAAAACCTAAGACAAGCGTGGGACGTTTTGACCATCTCTTTAATATCGGCCCGAGTTATCCTAGTCATTGGGAGTAGGTCACTCTTTTTCTCGTACCTATATTAAATCTTATCATCATTTAAGTGTCCAACATTTACGAATGTTATATCGTTACTGTTTCAAATATTATTATACTCCACCATTCTTCCATCAAGGGAATTCTGAAAAGAATACGAATAAGTCTCATTAATACAATAATATATGCAAATCTATAAGAAAATAAAAAGTGTGATACTTTTGCTCGACGCTCAGATTGTGGTCGATTTCGAGAGGGTAATACTTGTCATAAACAATTTTCGATTTCCGGCGAAACTCATCCGGCACAAGAGGACTTTGTCCGATTATTCCTAAACTCATTAAAATGAAATATTGTTATAATTATATTATGTAATAGGTCATCGATCTTATAGTTTACGGCTCGATTCGCCTGATCGTACCATGAGAAGTGGAGCATCGAATACCATTGGCGTCTTGGTACTTGGTCAGTGTACAGTCAAAATCAGTGATGAGCTGTGGAACGGTAAATGTTTGGAACTATTTGCACTTTATGAAATCAAATAACCGCTATGTACAGTTATACTAAAGCGGGTACTTACTTGAAAGTAATCTGGACCTTTGTTAATTATTGCATGTAAGATGGCTTCAACCTGATGTTCATCTCTTATCTTAAGCTTCTCAGGCGTTGAGTATGCTTCTTTTAACTAGTAGAATATAACTTTTGTTGTACAACATTCTCCTGAATTTACATTTTTTTAAAGTTACCTGTTTCAGAATCATGTTGAAATTTGAACTGGATGAAACGCTAAAATACACGGTGAATCGCTCCGAGAAACACGTGTTGAGTCCAAGATGTGCAAATAAAGCGAATAAAGTGCCAAAACCGGACTATTACGTCAAGAAAGTCAAGATACAGTACAGGCACCGAGCGAGATATTTCTGATTTGAGTCAACCTGAGACACACTTTGCAACAGTTCGAATGTCTGTCCCATCTCCCATCATGGCGTTCTGACATGGATGACTTCAGGTGTCAGGGTTTCTGTGCAGACTCTTGCATACTCGCTTATCCACGGTAATCGACATTTATGCTCTTGAGAATTACTCGATATTTCTACTTATTATTACTACCGGATGAAATCAAAATTAAAGTCTTTATTTGGCATGGAGCTCAACAAATCTCTAAATATGTGCTATTGTAGAATTTACAGCCATACGATCACTAGTTTTACTTATGAACCGAATTTATAAATTTATTCGTAGATTCCGAGGCACACTTTAGATTGAATAAAAGCTTGTGCATTGAATCACAGCGAACGACCACTATCAAAGGGTTCCTGTACTACTGCTTCTTTTCTAGGCGTTGTAAAATGAGATCCACGAAATCAAATGATTGATCGTCAACTAAGACCTAAGAAATAAATACAGGAAATCAGAGCAAACCAAAATCACAAGACATTCAATCATTATTTTTAAGAACTACAACAAATCTTACAATGTCGAAGTTTTGTAGAAACGACTCCATTCTTTCATCAATCTGAAACCGAGGAAGAAATAAATATCATCTTTTGAAATCATTTTATACATGTATACTGGCCATTAATGTTTTGGAGATTATTACGTTATCGTTGAGAAACCCTATCTTGAGCGACACTCCAGCGTGAGCTCGTGGCATTCCCTTATCCATCCCAACATCGCCCACAGAATCTCCAAGGACTAGTGCATTTACACGCTCCTTTAATTCGTCGAAATAGCTTCCGTGATCAAGAGCTGTTTCGTTTTTATTGAACCTGTAATTTAAATAAAGTACATTTGGATTCAATTGAATAACAAGAAATACTCAAAACTGGTCGTTTAAGTTACATATGAATTAAAGGGCGCTTAAATGATTTGATACGACCACTTTCATCGAATTCGATGTAATTAGAAACAACCCTAAGGTTTGGAAGGAACGCTTCTTCACGAATCAATACTGCCTCCAAGATGTCTCCTATTCCTGCAGAGAACACCAGAACAGGGACTCCCATTGCGTTCAACTTTTGCAATACCTCTTTGCTTCCATCACTGTAATAAGAAGAAGCAAATAAGTTCGAGGTAATCTAAATCAGGAAATAATTAAGTGACGGAACCGTTACGGCTTGCGCGAATACACGTTCAGAATTAATTACACTATTCCTGGTGGATTAACAAGTCTGCGTTACTTACCGAAGATGAGCTTGTGATTTAGCTACCATTTCCTTAATGTCAGATTTCGCGATCCGGAAGGAAGCAAGAAGTTCGTGAGATTTTTCATACCTACCACATTTGAGATCTGATAATACTGAAATTGATAGCCGATATAAGTTATAGTTTCTCACCACTCAATCATCAGAGGAATCCTGAAAAGTAAAAGTAAGCTTTAGATGGTGCATTCAACTACATACACAAACAGCATTATAGATTGTGCTAACTTCTCGTCTATGGTCATGTTGTGGTCAATTTCAATAGGATAATACTTCTCAAAGAGAATCTTCGACTTCTGACGAAATTCGTCGGGGACCAATGGGCTATGATCCAAGATTCCTGACAAAATAGTACCAAAAATTCGCAGTCTAGTCTACACTATTCGATTAACTATATAGAAATTACTAAAGGCTGTGTTTGCTAACCATGACATGTTTCACAACGAAGTCCTTCTGGGCTTTTGAACTTAGTTAAAGTGTGATCAAAATCAGTAATTATCTGCAATAGAAATTGTCTAGTTCAACTTCATGAATAGTTTTCAAGGAATGCTGCTTTCCTATTGTTAGGGTACCTGAAGCGCTAGAGGACCTTCGCTTACGATTTCCTGCAAAATTGACTCCACGCGTTCTTTATTACGAACCTTCAACTTATCAGGATGAGAGTATTCACCACTGATCTATAAAAATCAAGTCTTAATAATAAAAACCTCAAATATATTATACTACAATAAATTAGTAAGCCAACTATCGAAAAACTTACTTCTTCCAAAATAGAGCCCATGTTATTAAAATGAAGCTTTTCTTGAATAAAGAAGGGCTTGATTACTGACAAACTGCTGTCGAAGATTTTATTCTGCCTGAAGACAAATCTTCATTCACGACGAAATTCTTGCGACGATTCACCACAACGACCGATTCGGGACTTGAGACGCGTCTGTCATGAACGCAGACCTTAAATAAGTAAAGGAATCTCTGTATGTTCATACGTTCATCGGTGATGACCAGACATACTGGCAGTGAAGCGGAACCAGAGCGACCCGTGAATTCATTACAATCTGCCTGAAGCGAGTTAAACGTGAGGACGTGACCTTACCTCGATTATTGCGATGGATGAGAATTACTAACTTCGTTCTTTCCCAATTAAAGAAATTAAGCGGCGTGATTCCTCTCCTCGTGATTAAGTCTATCGCTCAATCTCACATGGACCCGTTACTCCTTGGCGTCTGCTTAATCAAAATTGGCACTTGACTCATTGTGGACTTCGAACAGTAAATAAATCAATTAAGTCGAGGAAACAACATACAAACCGAAACCATGCAAACTCTCACCCGGTCACCCGTCTCTCAGCTGTTTCTGCAATTACATGAAATCGAGCAAAAGGAAACAACCCAAGCTTCATTTCTCATTCTGCCTTTCTGTCATCGGTTTTGCATGGTTCATCCATGCATGTGCATGATAAGGCTAACCATGAAATCCCATCCTTATTACTACCAATATAATACCCATTCTTGTGAAGAATCATTATTGGAAAAAATATTTGAGTCTAACGAAAGAAGTGCACCTCAGAAACACTACCGTTTTTCGACTGGTGATTGCGAATGAAAATAAATCTTAGCTGACGACTGTGGATAATGAGGAGCGCTCTAAAAACTAATCACTCTTCAGCCATACTGTAACATTGAAAACTATTATTCCAAGCAATCATTCATGAACCAGTAGAATTTATTGGAAACCTTTAGTTGATGAAAATGAGAATCGACGCTTTCCGACGCTTCGTCGACAGAACAGCGAGTGAGACTTCTCACTTTGCCCCAACGAGACTCGGTGTGGAGAGTGGAAAGAGCAAACCCCTCCTTTCGCACATGTTATTCTTCAAATGGTACTCTTTCTTCAATAGAGAGTGAGAGTACCTTGGCTGTTGTTACTATTATCGCTATTTTGGAACTTCGCATTTCGGATAAGGTCATTAGTGAGTGTTCAGATAAGGTAGGATGAGTAACATATTAAAGATCGGTGTGAAAAACGTAATGGGAAATGTTCTGCAGCGCCTCCAGTCCCCCACTCGAGCGCCTCCACACTTAAGATGTCCGGAATGCCTCCATCTCCGTAAGTCCTTCGATCTTGTTTTGAATTGTTGCATTTTTGGTCAATTTTAGCACAGAGGTTTGAAAGTAATTAGCAATGAGATTTGGGTTTTAGACGCTTATGCTCCGAAAGGGATGCAGCGATAGCTTCTATGCTTGTTATGCTACAACCTAGAGTCCACTGACTTCTTGTTAGATAAATGCAAACAAAGGATGACAGACGGTAATAATTATAGCCAGGTTTATGCAAATTCATGTGAATAGGTAATACAGTTGGCAAATACATAAACCGTGCAAGATGATAAAGAAAGAACTCAAGATGATGTGTAGGATTGTGTTCAGAGTTTTTGGATTCTTATTGAATCATGAATCAATGATTAAGTCACAGAACATTATGACAGTTATATTGGGTTTAAAGATGATTTGAGTAACTCTGATTGGCACTCGAATTAACGCGTACAATAGTTTAACAGGCTGACAAAACACTTGACTTGAATTTCTAGGAAATAAGGTTTGATTTGCGTACTTGTAACAAGGAGTCTATTAGAATTAGAATTATAGCGTTTGTAGTCAAGTTTCTAAATAAATAGTGAAAGCGTGTTATTGAATTTAGCATTTCAATTTCGAATCTCTGATTGCAACAGAAAGGTGATTAAGAAGCTCAACGCAAAATGTATTAAGATAGAATGATGGGTTAATTGTAATCCCAAAATGAGAAGAAGTGATTTCTCATGGGGACATGGTCATTGGATGAGAAGTAATGAAGGAGACCATTGGACTCGCTCACCACTGTCGTTACGTCAAGTTACTTTCCAGCACTGAATGAATTAGCATTGGCACTAGCCTGGGAAAATCCGTTGCCTCCACCGAATCCTCCCAAGGAAGTCGCTTGGGCACTAGCTGTAGCTGCATTAAAACCACCTCCAAAACCACCTCCATATCCTGGTGCTCCGTATCCTGGTGCTCCGTATCCTGGGTAGTACTGGCGAGCAACGCGGACTCCAACTGCTCCATGTCCATCTACAAGAAAAAATTAGAAATGGAATATTAGACATTTGATGAGACTATACCGAAGATTGTGTCGAATAAAGAAGAAAAACTTGTTAGAAATAGCAATCCTTACCGGAGTTTGGAGCAGGGACTGCAAGGACGGCAGCAACGGCAAGGCTGAAGATGGCACAAAGGGCGAATGAATTCATTTTGTTGGGGTGAAGTGGAACGTTGACGTGAAGTCGAGTGGAAAAGTCAGTGAAAGACTTGTGGGTGCGAGAGAAGCGATTGAGCAGCAACAGAAATCGATTGGGAGACGCTTCGGAGAGGCACTTGCTTTTATACCCTCTGGTCGACGTGTCGCAGATCGTTAGAACCGACTTTCATGCTAAACAGGTCACGGATTGAATATCAGAATGGATATATTTTTTATGAACTTGATGCAAAGTCGCAAATTAGTGGTGTACTTTTATCTCAAAAAACTTTTGAAGATTAAGGACTACCCATATATTAATACACAAGTTAGTTTGCTTGAGGTAGTTTTCTTTAGCTAAAAGCATTCTATTCGCTGAAGTGCATTCACATGTAAATAAGCAACTAATCTGGAATGTTTGTAATCCCCAATATATCAGATCATCTTAGTTTGCAGACTACCTGAAGTCTTACCACCGAGTTAAACTGCTCTAAACGTAGATTAATGCTATTCGAGTGACGTCTCAAAACTGAAAGGCATTTTTAAGATTTTCTGGCATCTTCAGGCAAACAATAAGTTTTCAGAAACAATGCCTGCTTTAACAAGCAGTTCACAGTTAGATACGATTTTAGATTGTCATATGCTGTGCATTTAAGTTTTGCATGCCGAGTATTTACATAGCGTTAATTATGGGATTTTTTTCCATTGCAGGTGAGAGACACTTCTCATCAACCTTTTCTACTAGCAACCTCCCTTCAGTATTTAACATAAAAAAGGTAAAGAAGAAGAAAATTCCACGAAACCTTACGGAGATTATTGAAGGTAATGATTTAATCCCGATAAAATAATGCTCGTGTAATATCATAATGATTCTTAATGCCTCAATACTTTCACTTTATTCAGTTAAGCCTGAAAGTGGAATTACGGAACGGACTCGCAGTGTTGGGAAATTAAACGCGAAGGATGTAGAAAAGTGCCTTAGTTCCTATTTAATTACCAAAACCGAACCTCCTGATCCTACGAGGTCTAATGTAAACATTGACCCACTGAATACATTTACGGCTACCAATACTTTCCTAGAAGAAAATGCTTCTCATACGGATATACCAATCGAAGAACAGGTCACCCATGATGTAATCGATGATGAGCACATTCTTTTAAACCGTGCTCCTGTTGTTCAATTGACAATACCAACTGACAAAGACTTGATCGATATTCCTGAGATTGAAGAAGCAATCGTTGTACCTCTAAAAGTACATCCGACTTCTAAAGGAAGGTTGGCTGGAAATCAGATAATATTGTTGTGAAAACCTGATCACATCCGGATAAATATTATTATTATTATTCTATCACAGCAAGAAAGATGCATCAAAGAGAAATCGGAAAGCTCAAGATCAAGAAGGAAATGCGGCGGCTAAAGCCCGACGTGAAGAAATGGAGAGGCAGGGTCGACAAGTTGGACTAAATCGTTCCTTAGTTGCTTATCTGGAGATGTGCGTCTTCACAGGAGCTGTAAACCGCGGTTTAAATACACTAAATTTCTATCGGGCTCGAAAGTCCCCACCTCATCCAAGAGTCACGGATATTGCGGCATACAATACACTCCTTCGGGGGTTCGCAAATCAGGTTAGATTAAAAACTTTACATAAATAATTGTGACCACCATTTGTAAGCCTGAATATGTATTAATCTTTTTAGGGAAACACCATGAAAGTTCGAGAATTAATTAAAATCATTCAAGATGATGGCATAAAACCTGATGCTCAGTCCTATGCTGCACTTCTCGAAGTTCTTGGACGAAATTCAGTCACAACTCGTAACACGCAATCAATTCGAAAAGTTCTGTCTGAAATGCAAACTGCTGTAAGTTGAAAAAATAGCGAATTGTTTGAAGTCAATTACTAATTTTCATGCTCACTGATTTACCTTCAATAAAATATCTTTGAAGGGTCATGATATTCAAGATTTATTTAATAAAGCTGTACTAGAGAAAGATGAAAGGGAAGTCATTGTTGCGGCAATACGGCGTGCGAATCAAACTTTTACACCGGAAGTCAGACCGCCTAATATGGATTATGTTTGCCCTTTGCTCGTTGATTTGAATACTAATGGAGATCATGTACTTACTCTTAATTACTTAATTTCTGTTTTTATAGGATATTAATGTGCTGCTTGTTTTACAGATTACATCGCAAGCTGAAGGTATCGAAGGAATTTCTTTAGAGAAGCTGGGAGAAATGGCCAAGAAACAACTTGAGCTGGAAGTTCGTGGCTCTCTTACCGTGAAGTCTGTGGAACATAAAGACTCCAGTGACAACATTCATCATTTTGTAAGTAGAGATCTTGAAGATTTCTTATGTCGCTGTTTAAGCTTCAAATAAATTTCTCCCTTGTTAGAGAAAACTTCTGGAACAAACAGAAGACGAATGGAAGATCGCTATTGATGAAGCTTTAAAACGTAATATGAGTACATTGTTAGGTCATTCTGCCACCAAACATCAAACTAAAAGAGTGATTGGGCTGCACCCTTTCCTGAAGTCCATTCCGCATGACGATTATATTCATATAATACAGCAAGTGAGTAAAAGATTAAAAAGGAAAAAAAACGATTCATTATGGTAAAATGTAGAATACTCTTTAAACTATCTGTTTTGTCAAAAGGAAATTCGAAAACTAGCTGAAGGATCCGAAACGTACAGCCCCAGCGTAACTCAGTTACATCGAGAACTAGGAGTAGCGGTTTTGAATCGCTGGCAAGTGAGGCAAAAGGAACGAACTGGTGTCCTCGATAAGGTTGGCGAACTGTACAAACTTTACTTAAACATGTACCTTAACCCTGAAGAAGCAAAAGGAGCTGCAAATCCTCGCCAGATGTGGCAGAGCCTTTTGTATGATCGTGAATACAGTGGTCCACATGTGGTTAGTTCTTCAAAATAGCTGATTGTGAATACATTAGTACTTAAAGTTGATGTTTGTCATTCAGGACATTGCGGAAAAAGTCTGGCCCAACAGTGTCTTGAGCAGTGTTGGACGTTTCCTGTATGGAATCATCATGCGGGATGTTAAAATTAATGTTAACGTCATGAAATCTACTGCCAAAATTCAGTAAGAGATCCCCTTTTGCCTGTTCAGTTCGGTAACTTTTGTTTGTATAAGACACTACAATGTTTCAATGTATTTTAGGCAAGTCCCCGCCTTCTACAGCATTTTTCGAATGCAAGGAATGACGCTGCGGGAAGAAATTAAGCCTCATCCAGTGCTAGTGAAACTTCATCACGCTGCTTGTCGAGACACTTTAACTTTTGATGCAACTTTAGTGCCGATGTTGTGCCCACCATTACCTTGGGCTTCCGTTCGCACTGGAGGATATCTGCTCTCTCCTGCCAAAATTGTCAGGTACCAAAGTATTCTTTTCACTGCAGTTTATGAATCTTCTTTTGATATATTCATAAGTTAATTCAACTGTAACCTCTCTCATAAGACTGCCGTTCCAAGCCCATCAGCAGAAGGTTAGGCTAGAAACGTGTCCTCCAGAAGATCTGTATCCGTCTCTAGATTCCTTAAATCAGCTTGGAGCTGTCCCATGGAAAATTAACCAAAAAGTACATAAATATAGTCATGTTTAATCGATGATTGATAAAGTGTATAAATGTGTCTTGTGTAATTGATCTAGGTATTAGATACGGTGATCACAGTGTTTAATGCGAAAGGAGATGAAGACCTTGGAGTTCCATCTCCGCCCTCTGAATGTCCTCCTCCTCCTCAAATACTTCCCAGCATGGGGAAAGTGGAGAAATTTAAGGCTCACAAAGAACGTTTAGCACTAAAGCGACGTAAAGCCGAGATGTATTCTCTTTGGTGTGACGCTCTCTATAGGCTCTCTCTAGCTGATCACGTAATTAATTGAATTTATTATTAAAAAGATATTTTTAAAGGATGTTTTGAAACAGTGTGACCTTTAATTCGACTTTAGTTCCGAAATGATGTATTTTGGTTTCCACACAACATGGATTTTAGAGGAAGGGTTTATCCTTGTCCGCCGCACCTAAACCACTTGGGAGCCGACGTCGCACGCTCCATTCTTGTTTTTGCCAAAGGAAAACCATTAGGTCCTGAGGGGCTTGACTGGTTAAAGGTAAATAAATAATTTATATATTTGCATCTGCTGAGATTTATTTCAGGGAACGTAATTGTGTTCTATTTTCTTAGTTGCACTTGGTGAATCTTACTGGCCTGAAGAAGCGAGATAGTATAGCACAGCGCTTGATTTATGCTGATGAAATCATGGACGATATATTAGATTCCGCGGACAATCCTTTGACTGTGAGAGCTTGATGATGCTTTTAATCTCTTGTTTTTAATTTGTATGCAGTCCACTGACAGTTTTTTGAACTATTTGAACTGTAGGGTCGGAAGTGGTGGGCAACATCTGAAGAGCCATGGCAGACACTAGCCTGTGCGATCGAAATCGCTGCAGCAGTTAGAAACGAAGGCGGGCCTGAAGCTTATGTTTCGTATTTTCCTATCCACCAAGATGGTTCTTGTAACGGTTTACAACATTATGCTGCGTTAGGACGAGATCGAGCAGGGGCTGAAAGTGTAAATCTCGCCCCATCCGAAGTACCACAAGACGTGTATTCCAGTGTAGCAACTTTAGTTGAAAAATTACGACATCGTGATGCATTGAATGGAGTAAAAATAGCTCAAGTGTTAGAAGGACACGTAAAGAGAAAAGTAATTAAACAAACAGTCATGACCACTGTTTATGGAGTGACAAGGTATGGAGCTCGATTGCAAATCGCTAAGCAGTTAAAAGGTCAGTTATCATAAAACTATCGTGTGCTTTGTACAAAATGAACTTGGTATTTGTTTCTAATCGCAGATATTCCAGACTTTCCCAAAGAATTTTTATGGCCAGCTTCTTTGTACTTAGTTGGACGAACTTTTGATTCCTTGCAAGAAATGTTTACTTCCACCAAAGAGATTCAAGTAAGACGAGAAAATTATTACTTATGATTTCGGAAATTCATTTGAAGAGTTTTCAGGATTGGTTCACTGAGTGCGCTCGGCTGATATCTCAAGTGTGTGGTCAGAATGTAGAGTGGGTCACTCCTCTTGGTCTTCCTGTAGTTCAGCCATATTTTCGTGCCTCCAAGAAGTCCTACGTCGACCTGTCCAACCCTCTGAAGTTACCTGAACATGGTCAAGTCTGCGATTTATTTGAGTAAGTGTCAGCACCAAACTACGAACACCAAATTTTTAAATATCAATTACTGCATGCTTAATATAACTTGATTTCAGGCGTCCTAATGTAATGAAGCAGAAGAACGCATTTCCTCCTAATTTCATTCACTCATTAGATTCTAGTCACATGATGCTAACTTCAGTACATTGCGAGAGAGCCGGACTTAGTTTTGTTTCTGTCCATGACTGCTACTGGACTCACCCAGCCACTGTCCAAATTATGAATAGAGTAACTTGACCTTGCGATATGATTTACTCACACTTCTTTATGCAAGTAATTCTAATAATTCATTAATCTCATTGTTTTTTTTAGATCTGTCGGGAACAATTTGTTGCATTGCACTCGCAACCTATCTTGGAAGATTTGAGTGAGTTTTTAGTGAACAAGTACTCATTCAAAGATAGGTATGTCAACATGTCTTATTTTGTTATTACTAACAAGTCCTGTTTTAAACGCTTTAGAAGTCGATTAATGTGTTCTTTACTTATTTTAGCGAATTTTCTGGAGGTTGGTCGATATTAGATGCCTCAAAACGTAGACTAAACCAGATCTTGGAAGCTGTACCTGAGAAAGGCTCGTTTGATCTGTCATCAGTCCTAAAATCGGTCTATTTCTTTAGCTGAATTGTATGTTGATTGATATTCAGCCTCGCAGCAGCTCTTTGAATTAGAGATAAAAATTCTCAATGTATTCACGTTATCGCTCTAAGTCATTGTTGGATTACCAGTAACAGGCAGACATAACCAATGAGTGAAATAATTACTAGTCGTGTAAAATGAACAGGCGTGTACTTTTTCTAGTTGTTATAATTTAGTCAGCGAAGAGTACCTTAGGAAGATAGTTCTGTTTTTAGAAAAATATTATTTATGAAGTCTTGACTGATTTTAGGGATTGCTGTTCGTGACAGATTTTTATAAGACTAAATGTGATAAATATAAGCTATGTTAAATCCATATTATCAATCAGTATCCAATAAACCTGCCGTAGACTTTGTCGGGTATTAGTAGTCACAGAGTTCGAAGTTCGAATCTTTTGACACGCCATTACACTTTTCTTTTTCTTTAGCAGAATGGTTCAGTAAGTTCAATTTGAAGTCAAGTCCATACTCTCATTCAATTTCAGTGAGCGTATTGAATGGATCTGACCATAGGGAATTAGTGAAACGTGAATTGCAGACCCACATGCCTTTTTCGGTACTATCCCTTCGATTTTGCTGTCATAAAGCCTACAGGTGCACCCTCAGAGGCTTTACTTTTAACTTGCTTAGCACATATTGAAAGTCGTGCGTCAAGGAAGTTAAATGTGGATTAAAATGCTGTCAAATAATAGTAATTTCTCACGAGTCTCGAGTCGAGTAATGTCTGGTTCAGCATCTTCCCTACAACCCAGCTCCATTAGCCATATGAATTAAAGATTTACTGATTTACACTTTGAAGAGATCCTGTTACACTTTGAGTGTAAGGATGACATATAAGGTAGCAGTCAAAAGGTACACAAAGAACGACTGTAACAAGTTTCAGAAATAAGAAACAATAGCGTTGCAATGTGTGTTTTTTAGTCTACAGCATCTCGGGTAGTGGAGAAACTCAACAAGGTATCATAATCTTGTCCAGGAACGTCCACACGACCGACCTATCTTATTCCGAAGAAAACGTCACCAGTCGGATCAAATGTCTGCGGAGAGATTTCTCAAGAGAGCATCTTGACTTGTAATTGGTATTCTGTGTCAGAGTCTTAAGTCAATTTGATCTCTTATCCTTTGCAAATGCCCTTAAGACTTCCCATCGGTTCGAAAGACAATTCTGTACACTTCATCGTTACTTCTGGAGGAATTTATAAATCCATGAGTAAAGATGTCTAGAGATGATTCTTCTCGTCAAATAGTAAATCTAGCGTATTATCTGTCACCGTGCGTTTCGCGATCACAATGTATTTTCTAGTTCTATTTCTGTTGAAATTATCTAATCACACTCGCTCTCCTGTCTTCAAGATTGCAGACGAAACAAGGAATCAGTCGACTCAGTCGAGAAGAGAACTTCCTCAATTCCTAGCGGATACTTTCTTTCCTCATTTCATCGTTTTGCATGAATACCGAATCCTTTCAGAGGCATTCTCGAATGAAAAGATCTCTCGCTCTGCTGTCGTTCCATCCTAAAGGGCTTTCATAAACTACATTCCTACGTAATTTCTCACATCGTATTACATCTTTCATCTAATCAGCTTTCTCCTTCATGAGAGCCTTCTCCCGTGTGTGATGTCGATTTATCATCGATTGGATGACTCATGTGGGCGTCATATAGACGAGAGCAGGTTGTCTGGTTGTGTTAGATCATAATTTAACGATGGAATGCTTATGTGACCTTCCGTAGTATAAAGTCATAGTGAAAGAAGTAGGGAGACTTCTAATTTCAGGATGAGCTCAGAGAAGCCGTATGTAATTTGCTTCTGCTCGAAATGCCATCATGCAAGTCATTCGTACGAATGAAGAGATATCATTTTGTGAGCTCATATTCAAACCACTTGAGCTCTGTATTCTGTGTCTGTGTGACTCTCTGGGAACGACAAGCAGACAAGGAGGACAACCGACAACCTCTCGGCTTATGGGGAATTCTCAACTTTTCTGAAGAAGTAGGAAACTGACAGATACGTGAAATGCTCCTTGGAGAAATCTTACTTTTGAGAGACTCTCTACTAAAAGAGGAGACGACCGATATTCCTCTCTCATCTCTCATAGCTTTACACAAGGCAGCAGGTTAACGGGTTGCTTCACTTCATCATGTTTAGTTTAGCATGCTAGAATCTACCCATTTCATTTCGTGGATATTCGCCTCTCTCTCACTTTCTCCATATGGAACCAAAAGAAATGAATGAACTTTACTGAACGTGTATGAAATAGACAAAATTCTCGTATTTTATTTCCTGTCCTGACATCCAGAATGGTTATGGGTAGTTTCTCCTCGTGCTCCAGACATTGCATACAAATACTCCTGGAGCAGAAGAAATGAAATGCTGAAGATGTTTTGTACAGAACTCTGCAAATCTTCTTAAAGGACTCACTCATTGTGTGTGTGGAACGGACATTTCTTTCTAAATCTTGAAAGAATAAATGATTGGGTTTTGACCTTCTCTCTCTCACTTTTGTCCAAATGACCATATTGTCCGAAGAAATCGTTTAGTAAAGATATAAAGAGTAAAGGTCGGAGATTCGCCAGAGACAAGGGGAATTCGTAAGATAGAGATGGAAGATGGATTACTCGTCCTTCTCAATCACTCTTGCGGATTCTCAAGAGAAGATAAAAACGAAATGAGATGGCTCTTGCCAAATAAAAGAAGTGTACAGAAAACAGGAGACTTCATATTTTCAATGAGTTCTCTGTTATATAGTCATAATGTACTTTCTCGGACTGAAACTGCACTGCAATTTCTCCTATGCTACCTATACATAGATAGTGTGTTGGGAAAGGTGGATTAATATTGTGGTTTACAGATTCTATAGTTTGCACACTGGCAACTGGTTATGAAAGAAATAAAAGTGTACTATGGAGAGACTTGCCAACACAGTTAATTTAGTATTATAGCATTATTTGCAAGGTGAAGTTGAAAGAGACTCATGTCTCTTGCTAAATATTAACTTCCACAAGACAAAATCCACTTTCTTTGGCTTTCTCTTTCCAAATTATAATTGCTGTTGTATTGGATGCTTTCTGTTGGA
>JAQGAD010000501.1:0-36964 GCA_034696625.1 Isotomurus palustris | reverse complement strand
TCTTAAAGTTACAGGCCGATTAATTTTTCGAAATTTCGAAAAACCCATAGTTCGAAAAATTACCATAGAGCCTTAAGATGCAATTTGGTAACCATAAACAAACAAATGTATTTATGGATACTATACCAAATTGACATAAAAATCCGTAAAAGATGCCACTTTGACCCACTCTTCTGGTGACCCCCACTGGTCACCTGTTTAACCTATCGACACCAAAATCTGGGGGGAGCACTTGGTCTTATTTGATAAATATCTGCAAATTTTGGTGTCGATCGGTCCGGTGGTTCTAGAGATGAATCGCGATCATCCAGACGGACAGATACCAAATCTACGTCCGGATGTCATTCATCGCTCTTTAAGCCCAAAGTTACCTGGGCTAAAACTACTTCAACTCAGGGCTAAAAGTAAACTTTACGAGCAAATTATATAACAAAATCTAAAAATGTCAAAGATCAAGTTTTTTAGCATAAATAACTTCGCATGCTACACTACAATACAGACATCCACATTTCTGTGAACATGTACCTTATAATCCCATTTAGTGAAAACTCCAGCTGCTAACTGCTAATTCTGTTCTCTTTGACGGTACGAGTACGACACAAATTCTATTCATTTCTGTGTAGGTAATAACTATTTACGACAACCGAACCCGCAATTTAGAAGACTCGAATTAGTGCTTACACTTTACTCATTACGCATTCTTTCCACATTCTAGAGGTAGAAACCAGATCGCAGAGTGAAAGTGGGATTCAAGCTGACACTACGCTATGCTACATGTGAGGAACGAGGATTGCTCAAATCAGCTAAATTACTCTCTCTCCAAACTACATAATATCATCATTCATTTTACCCCAAACCCCAAGCTGAAGATATAATTTCATCTTTTATTCGAGACATAATTGGCGTAGTTAGTTTCTGGATTGGGTGACTTGTGACTTACTTAAATGAAAAGGATCTGCTTTGCGTGATGTCTTAAACACTGTTATCATTTATCATACACAATACTACCCTACATTAACAGAGGAAAGAACTGTAAAAAAAACTTACTGGCACGTTTGAGACAGATACTGTGACTTGGGTGCTAGCATCTTGTGGGTTAACTGTGGCTGAAGCAGCAGAAATTGAATTACTCGCTCGAGATTTCATTGCAACAGTTAGAGCTTTGACGCTGTTTGGAGTAGAAGAATAAGTAGATGAGGAAGCTCCAGAAGAGACTAATGGCCCTGGCCCTGATCCAACAGGAATTATTGTTGTTCCAACGTGTCCTCCAGGTAATTGCAAGGCCACCGAATTTTCATTTGAATTAAGGGTGAGATTAGGATGAGAGATAGGAGTCGGACAAGGAGCACCAGGTATCCCCAACTTTAGAGTTACTTTAGGAATTCTTCCCTTGCCCAACCCGCTTGGACGATTCGCCAGGGATGAAGAAGATGAAATATTGGGACCCAAAGAATCTCCGTGCTTGTCTTCGCTTTTCCTTTTTGATGAAGACACCGAGGCTCCTTTCTTACTATGTTGCTTTATTATCAATCCCACTGAATTCGTAGTGATTCCTGATTTTCCACTTCCTTGAATTCCCAATAAGCTTTCCACTTTGTCCAAAGTGAGCTCCCCAGCTCCTCCAAGTGTGAACTCTTCTTGCTCTCCTTCCACTAATGATTCTGCAATAAGTAATAAGAAATCAAGAGTTTTATTGCAATAAAAGAATGAATTCTTCTTCACTATCAGAAATACCACAGCCCCAGTAATTACAGGTGATTGCAATTATACAATGGACAATACGATGCTGCACGCCAGGGCATTGAATTCTTCTAATAATGTAACGGATGAATGTAATTAGAATTAGAGTATGCGAATCAAGAATGAAACGAACCTCAAAGCATGTTGAAAACTGTCTAGAACTATTCCATTGCTTCATTTAAAATATTCAATTCAGTTCAAGAGCAATGTACAAACATACAATCTCAACTTTCTCTACAAGGTAAACTCAAACGAGAGAATAATGAGAATATACGTGCTAAACTGAGGGAGACTAGAAATAGAAGAACAACTTGTTTGAGTACTGGCTAGTCATCCAATCGCTTTCATTCGTCGCTTTCTCGCTCTTGAGAAGGAATAGATTTTAGGAGATCCGTCGGCTCATCTTGTTGAGATTCATTGAGATCACAGTCTATGTGCTGAGATAAAGAAATACATAATATTTCTCGGACGAAAGGAGCAGAGAGACAAGAGAGGGTGGGAGATGGACACAGAGAGATTTTTGGGACACGAGGAATTGAATATCTCTTCTCCTTGAGCGTATTCGAGATTTTTGTTTAACAAGCTTTTCTACCTGATTCAATCCTATTCAACTCTCAAGCACGTCAAAGTGGACGAAGATGAGAAATTCCTAGTCGAGCCGCTGGATTAGTTACTGTATTCTTTACGACGTATGTGGCTCATCGAGAAACTGACACATCATATAATAGACCCTCGTCATTCAATCATTCAACTACGTTAATACTGGAAGTGGGACACTTATTGTTCTGATCTTATGTTATATCTAGATACTATTCGCCGCACATATTTGTTTTTATCTTGTCCGTAAAGAATTCTAGCTATTCTTTAGCTGCTATTTAGCTTGTAGCACTTGTTGAGCACGATCCTGTTCTTAAAATCTGAGACAATCCTCTTTACTCCCAAAAACTCGATATTTCCCAGTCTCATATATAACTAGCCTACACAAGAGTACACACAGTACATAAGTATGAAGTATGCGACACAAGACACCTTTCACTTCGCAGGTTTACTGTTTACTATTCACTCCTAACGTGTTAACGCTTCACCCTTCCTTTCGTATGTATTTTTATTTTTAGCTTACACTTAATCTCATTTCAAACACCCACATTTAGTTTCAACTTAACTCTAATTAAAATTGTCGATCAACGGGTAATTCCAATTCGTGATTCAAATACTCTTACTTCTCAGTTACTAGCCGATTCACTAGAGTAAAGGCAAGCACTAGCTTGCAACATAAAATTGAAATAACAGAGGCTTTTTAAGCATCCGGTCTGTTGTTTTCAGTTGATAGCGAAAGACACATACATCTACATTTATTAGTGATCATTTGCACTGAAGCATATCAACCAGGAAAGAATGCGTATGTTCATTTGTGTGTACTTCCTACGTAGGAGATGAATGTATTCTGTATCACCTGCCATATCATCAGCTCTGAGCCTCCAGTAGAACGGAAATAGACTGGTTGGCGGATAAAATACCCGGAGTCCCGGAATAAGCAATAATACCCCTTCTATTCATCCCCCTTCTCCCTCTCACCAGACGACTGCGAAGAAGGGAAAGAAGAACCCTTCGCTCAAAAACGAAAGGGGAGGTTTATTTATGCACACCTGACTTTCTTGTCTGTTGGTCATGTTTTCCTTCATCTCCCTTTTATAATAATAGTACTAACAGTCTGACTATATACGCATTATTTAAAGCCTCTTAGCCTACCAGCTAACTAAGCACAGTGATGAACTTCAAACTGACGATTAATTCTTTTGCTTGGAAACTCGGGAGCATTTTGCTTTTTATCTTTTCAAAATTTTGAAAAAATAAATATAAAATATAAAATAACGGACACATCTAGCCCGCTAACAAAAATTAGTTAACATAAAGTAATTAAAAATGGGAAATTTTTATCCATGCCTCACACTTCAAAGGGAGTTAATAGTTCACGCACAAATAATATGCTTGTCGATTGTCGATAGTTATCTTATAATTATTTCATTACGGATAATTTGTTATCAGAGAATTTTTTGTAAGTTCCCATCAGGTCACAAAACAAAATAGGGCAAAATAGAGCGTACTATATCAAATACAAAATTATTGACTGAAGGAAGTGTACACCATGTGCCATACTCATCACCACTTGAGTCAGACGTATGAAATTATACAGCTGTCCTCAATCGCAGGATGCTTGATGAACGTGTGACGTGTGATCTCATTACTTGACTTGGTTGGTCAGTTCGAGAGAAATAGAGTGCAGTAGAGGAATGGGGAAGTCAAAGGAAAACAACTTTCTCTTTGACTTCTTTACACACGTGCCAATTACGAATCCACTCCCCCCCAGACGAAGACGAAATTGAATAACTTGAATAAAAGTGTCAACAATCAGTATTGCTATGAGTTCAGATTTCATTACTACGTTCATCCTGCTTACACTTTCCTGAGTCAACAAGACCGTCATAAAATATGTCGTAAGTGCAGGCCAAAAAGAAAGGAGTGAAAGCAAAATTGAATTCATTTGTCTTCTTCACAAATGAAATGTGTGAAAAGTAAAAGTAAATCATATTCTTGATCAGGATATCCATACGTATCCAGATGGAATTCGAATGAGATTTTAGCAGCATATGAGTCTAATATAATTCTGTTAAGTTACTTTCATCTTGCTGTTGATTCGTAAGATGCTTCATACCTAAATAAATAGGTTTTTACTGGCAGATAAGATTTGACTGGTAGTGATTCTAAATAGCGACAGTGTATGCTGTGCGGGTGTACAGTAGTGTAGTATTACAATTTCAGCCAATAGTGAAGGACATCAATGACATCAAGATTTTCAAGATTTATACTTTCCCAACCGACCACACGACCTTGTATTGGAGTATACATTAATAACCAACACTACCTATTGCAAAATATGTTCAATATCAAAGATTTCGATAGAAAAGAGTTTACTTCAATTTTGTCTATTAAACGAATCGGTCGGTATACCTCTTTGAAATCTTGACATAATACAAAAACGAACGTCTCCAATCTCCAGTAGAAAAAGAGGGGCAAAGCTACTTTTCGACTTTTTACAGACTAATAGGGAAGTAGTGAAATGTAATTCTAGAGTTCTTGAAAGGAAGAACCTGAAAGTTGAAAGACTTTTCGGTAATAAGAAAACTAGAATGGGGTCCCATCTGAGGAAGCAATACAATTAAACTAGAAACTCGACGCAATCTTCATTACTTTTGTGATCTTGTGATTCCTTACAAATTCATAGATGTATATCAATAGTTCTTATTCAAAATTTGATAAGTGTAACAAGAGATGAGCACTGACAGACGGATGATGGATCAGAGTACAGAGGGTCTGATTGTGAACACATTTTCTTTTCAACAGCCCGAAATACACGAGTTCTGACTTTTGTTGCGAACTATTTATCGATAAAGTACATAGTACATGAACCCATGAACGTCTTCACGAACGTCGTCTTCATGAATTTCAAGATGCATAATATTCAAAGAGTATGAAGTATGAACTGTAAAATGATCAGACACAGATTTTACAATTGCTTACATCACTGGTATAAGTTTATATATATTCTGTACAAAATAAGAGATCATTCGGGGACTGCATGAAATCAGCTGAAATGGAATTCAGGTACTTGGAAGGATTTCCATCCATTTATGTCTCAGTGATCAATTTTCATGTACAAGGCATACAATATTATTTACATTTTTAGCATATTAGCAATCGTCCTTTGTAAATGTAAGTTTATAAGGGTAAAGAATAAGAAAAAAGGGTGCTCGAACACACTCTATATTTACAGAGAATTTTGTATTTTTCAACTTTTCATGCTTCATCGACGAAGCAAATTGCTAATAATACTACATTTCTGTGTCTGTCAAGAATCCCTTTGTCAGTTGATTGAAACATAAGTTGACATTCATTCATAAAAACCTACTGAAATACCTGGAATAATTTAAAAAAGCACATGTCAGTTTAGAAACCTTCTATATGTTGTATGTGCTTTCTTTCTCCTTCAAATCTCAACAAATATTCAGTTCTACAATAAATCGTGATTTACAGAAGAAAAGTTTTCCCGTTAGAGAAGAAGAATGCCTGTGATGACATTAGACTGAAACATGAAGCAAAAGTTGCGTAAAAAGAGACTCATTCCAAAGTAGAAAGCAGTTAGTTACAAATAAATGCGGACAGTAAGAGAAATGAGAGACAGTTTTTAGACCTCACCATGTAACTGATGAACAGATGTGACATTTTCGTCAACTTGCTGATGTTGTGTGACAAGGTGTCCTTCCTCATGTGACTTTTCTCCATGTCCAGCAGACTTGGACGCAGACATCCTGGTCATCTTAGCTAATTTTGATCTTATGGGAGTCCAATCCAACAGCTTCAAACTACAACTTGCAACTTGGTAAACTTCCTCTTGATTGGAGTATCCACCAGATCCTTCCCAGGTGACAGTAAGTAAGTAGCAGAGTAGTTGTTACAATATTGGAACAGAAGAAGTGCGAAAAAGATGACCACCACCACAAGACAGGATATGCAGATCAATCACAGAGAAAGATAGAGAGAAAGAGATGTACGCTAGAGAAGAAAGAGAAAATACTCCGTGTCAAAGGGCATCGTTTATTAACAACGCTTCACTTTTCCAAATCCTCTCAAACTCCCAACTCTACTGACTCCCAACCTTTGTTTAATCGCAAGAACAGCTAACATCAAAACATCCAAAAACATCGGCGAAACAAATTCTTGAATTTTCTACATCTTTTGAATATGCATATGCAATATAAGATGACCTTGCCAATCAATCATACTCTCAAAATAAAAACCAATTGCCTAAAATTCGCTTTTCTGAAGACAATACTTTCGCTTGCCAAACATAAACGTAATGTATTACGCTTACCTTATCAATTTATCGTCGGCACTTGTCAGGCATCGAGAAAGTCCTTAAATCTTGTCTCTTCACAAAACTATCAAATCAACCTCTTCCTCAAATCAAAATCCTTTGTCCTTCTGGTAGTAAGGTCAATTTCCCTTATCGGACACACGAGGTCAATGGAACAGCGAACAGCACTTACGGTGACAATGTCAACAACAGACTTAAACTATGTCCAGGGAAAGTACTCAAGTGTCAACGTGGACAACACTTAAAGTAGTACTTAATTGATACGACAATAATGAACTGACGTGGAGTATAAATAATGTTGTTGATTATTTAACTGGGCGGCGTAGTTGCCGTGGGGATGGGAGATAGAAGTGGTTGGTTGATATGGCAACCGAAAGAGGTTGCTTGGTTCCCTTGGAGACGAGAGGAGGTCGGTTGCTCCGCGAAACGATTTTCGCTCTGAACGAACTCACTCTGTCCTTCTCCTCACTATGGCAACATAATAACAACAACACACACATCACCACAACCACCGACCACCACCACCACTGCGTCCGAATTACCGGGACTACCACCAACACCTCCACCTTTTTATGAAACTGGTCCACTTATCCTTAAGGAAGGAACACCCCCATCCGGAAATATATGCCCGATGTCCGAAATTTAGAATAAGTCAATGTCAGGAAATTTGAAATGCACATACATTGAGTTCGAGTTTTTGTTGTTGTGGTTCGGGGGATTTAAAAGGGGCAGGTTGAGACACGGCCAAACACATGTAAACAAACCACATGTGGGAAAAGTGAGATGCGGGATTTTTCTATGTGGGTGTATTTTTGATGTGAGAAATAAGTTATTAAAGCATTTCAAAAAAAATAAATATTTTGAAATAAAAATTCCTTTAGTATAGTTTTCAAATTTAAAAAAATTAAGTCACATATTGCGAGATGGAGAAAGACACCAAATCATTGTTGAGTATAAAGGGTAAGAAGCACTAATTACTTATTTTATTATACTCCGATTAGGTTGGTTAATTAATAAAAGCCAATTGTTGTTTTTAATCTCAAGTGCTGAGGCTGGTGAAGCCAAGCATGATAGGACCACTAGCCTTATCATGCGATACTCGAGACTTGGTTGGAGACTTGTGGGAAAAGGAGTTGGAAACGGATGTTACAGCTGTAAAGGGAATTGAAGCTTTGTCTTTGGGACAGTTTTTACGGCTTCCACAGGGTTTTGGGTAAGACAATCAAACTTTGAAAGTAATTCTATGATAAATTAAAAATATTGGACGTGGAATAAATGTAGTTTATTTGAATTTGAAAGGAATATGTATCTGGGAGAGACATTTGCGTGCTATGTGGTGATTCAGAATGAAAGTCCCGTGGGTGTGACAAATGTGTCGGTGAAAGTTGACCTACAAACCACAACACAGAAGTTCACTTTGGCTGATAACCGAACGATGTCTTTGATGAAGACTGCAGATACCATTGACATCATTATGCATCATGAAATCAAAGAGATGGGAAAACATATGTTTGTTGAGCATTTTGACATTTAACAGTTCAATGGGGGTTGAAGTAAACTCTTCAAATATTATAATGATTTTATTATGACCGGTCATTATAGGTTGATCTGCACCATAACGTACAATGTTCCAAGTTCTGCTACAGGAAATGAGCCCGTGGTGCTGGAAAGGTTCTTTAAATTTCAAGTCAAGAAGCCGTTAGATGTGAAGACGAAGCTGTATAATGCAGAGGTATTTTCAATAATTTCCACCTCCAGGACTGCCTTTTCGAAAATTTAAAGTAAAATTGAGTAGTTACCTTTTATCTGTCTCTGCCAATTTTTCGATTCTAGGCTGACGAAGTGTACCTGGAAGCTCAAGTACAGAATATTACCGCAGCACCAATATGCTTGGAAAAGGTTGACCTTGAGCCATCACCGTCATTTAATTGTAAGTTAATAATGGATCTTCACGAAACTATTAAACATTTTAAAAATTGATTCGTAGTACATGGTTGTTAATTTATTATTTTTGTAGGTATTCCAATGAATTCATTAGGAGAGAAAGAAGTACTACTTCGTAGTAAATTTAGCATCAGCATTCCTCAAACTAATATTCCAAAACAACCTTGGCCAAGTCTTCTGTTGGATGTCGAAGGGTCTCATCAATTTCTTTATCGACTTGTTCCAAAGGTGGATAATGCTAGGCAAGCAACTAACATTGGGAAGTTAGACATAGTATGGAGAACCACAATGGGTGATCGGGGTCGGCTGCAAACATCTCAACTTCAGAGACAAGTAATCAGCCGTAGTTTCTGTTTTATGCTTCTGCTCCATACATTAAATGCTATTTGTTTCATTAATAATAGATTGCTGTTTTGAACGACCTGAAACTTGTCGTGGACACAATTCCTGATGCTTCTGTTGTTGATCAACCATTTAATGCCAGATGTAAACTAATAAATACGACGAGGTACTTTGGGCTGTAATGTCGAATATTACGGACTTAATCTTGACCTTTATCTAAATATTCTATTGAACGGCGACAATCTTGTTAATAGTGATAGAGAAATGGATCTTCGCTTGGAACTGGATCCTGTGACAGAAGGATATTGCTGGGTGGGAGTCACTAAAACTAAACTAGGAACTCTCATGGGGACTCAACAGTTTGAATTGGATATCAGCGTTTTCCCGATCAGAACTGGATTAATCAACATTTCGGGAATTAAAATTGTGGACCTAAAAAGAGGAGAAAAGTTTTGCTTTAATGATGTGGTGCAAGTGTTTATATTACAAAATGAGTAGTTGACAATAAAGTAAAATTTTACGCAAACAATAATGTAATACTTTATTGGTAAGCTTTCAAATTCAAATAATAATTTTTTACAACATTCAATTGGTCATTATTATTGGCGGCTTGAAGAATTGAGATTACATTAACCTAAAGTACGAAGTACTCGCCTATTATTGAATTTTCTACAAACTGTCGTCCAAGGTTAAACGCATCTAATCAAGCTTTAATAACGGAATCACATTAATTAATAAGTAAAAATACATGAAGTCTGTAAATAAAAAAAACACACGTCTTCAATTGAGACTGCTACATTGAACTTGACCGTGGCAATCTTAACTACAGACGCAAGATTCACAAAACGGTGCAAGGACTCTTGTCTTTGAATGGATTATTCTTAGGTGGATGAAATCCATACACCAAACTATCATCTCGCTGATGTTCCATGACATATCTCTGTAAACACAATGGTGCACATTAACACACTTTGTTGTTAAGTTTAGCATTTAAAAAATTTTAATATTGCTTCAACTGAAGAAAAAACCGAGTGTTCATGCAGAATTGTAAATTACAACTGGAAAAACGGTAAGTTTCAGGGTGAAATCAATAATAATAATAATTTATGTCAAACAAACTTTTACAAAACAATCAAAACCTACATTCTGACTTTTTACGCAAGAAACAATAAATCAATATTGATCTCAGGAAATCAAAAAGCGTTTGAAAACACAAAACTATTAAACAAAAAACACCACAACATTGATCCGACTGTCAAACACTAAATTTTAACAAATAAAGCGTTTTCATAAACTAAAACAGCAACACTACAAAACACAAACTATGAGAAAGGATATAAAAGCCAACAAATAGCAAGAGTAAGAATGTTGGAATATTGTAAGGAAGTAGAACAACACCATACCTTGCTTGTAGCTGAGAATGCAGCAATTTATAAAGTTGTGGAAGTACAAACAGCAGTAGCAACATGGTATAATATTGTGTGTAAATTAGCAAAGAATGACTCTACTAATCTTGGCTGCTTGAAAGAAGTCACTAGCTAAGGTACAGAATTTTAACATGTGCCTCTTACGTCAAAAAATGAAAATGAATTAAGTAACTTGAAATATACTTCTACAGATTACGACTAAAAAACTTATATTTGGAAATGCCTGCTTACATGAAGTAGAAGTTTAAAAGTACAAAGTGACGCAGTGATGTTGTGTATAATACGTGATGACTGGTATTATAAATTACATGTGACAATGACGGTGAAGTTTCGGCTGTGAAGACGACATTGACGAAGACGATTAAAAGCAGCCGGAAAGTAATTTGTATGTTCTATCCAAGATTTTAGATTAAAGTGCAGCTACTCTTTTCACGGAATGGGTTGGCTTTCTGTGAGCTGAACCCTATGAGCAAATAGTCCTCTTGCTCGTGTTCGGCTATGTATTTCTAAAGGACAAAGCAAGACAACCAACGACAATAAGCATATTTGTAGACAATCTGTACACCAGAAGAACCCAGTTAGTATTTTTCACAAAACTCAGATTTCAGAGTTCAGGGATTTTCAATTGTTTCAACACAACCTTGCAATCTCATCGAAACAACACGATTTCTTCCCAATATCAAGGCATCCACTTAATAATACAATGTCGATTTCAATAGTCATAACTTACTTTGATGTCTTCAACGGCTTGAGAGACGTTAATCCTCTTTATAGCCGCTTCGCGACGGAGCTGCTCAACAATGAGCCGCTGCTGTTGGAGAGTTGACATCTGTAAAGTTTTAAAAAAACATTATTAAATAATTTGCTTGGACTATGTTATCTTTAGAGACTTAGATTTTTAGTATGTTAAAATAACTCCTACAAATCCAATAAACTCTGGCATCCTCATGTTCGACATGAGAAACATTTCTCTCAGCGATGGAAGTGTTTGCACATGATTTTCGAATTGCCAACTGTAATTATAGTTGGATCGTGGCTCAAAAAAGTTCTCTGGGTGGTGTGTAGGCCTTGAAGGGCCCGATGAAGATGATAATATCATGTTACCCTCTGCCCTGTTCCAAGCTATGTGCTAATTATTACTTACTAAAGAAACGCTACTTCCAAACTAAACCTTTCTGCATTAGAAAAATATATGCATAAAACAACTCTACTGATTCATCTCCAGAAGTCATAAGATACTAAGTTTTAACAGGATATCCTCATTTCCCAGATCACGAGTCTGTGTCAAAGTGTCAACTTCGATGCATATATTTTAGCTAGACGCAAAATAGTAGATTACTTCTTGTGGGTGGATTTGACAGATTAACATCTAACTATATACTAGCATCTCTACAAATCGTCACTCATACATATTCTGCAGTTGTGTGACTGTTTCATTAAATTCGATTGAAAATTACAAAAACACTAGCCATTTCAAGACTCCATGTGTACTCCCCGATAATCTCTTGATCTCTCAGCTCTGTTGTAATAGCGAAAATTAATCAAAATTAATTGAAATGCATTCTCTTAATCTGTTCACCCACCACCAACAAACTATTTAACCTCAACGAGCTTCTGTCCTTCTCTTCAGTTGCAATTTACATTTACAATCGCAATATCGCGAATCCTCCCACACATTAGCAAATTCTTCAATTTAAAACCTTTGTTTTGAATCTCTAATTAGTAACTGCTACTAATTACTAACACATTTACCCTAATGACAGTACCCAACCATTATACCTTACATCAACTACTCTAATGGAGATAAAAGAGGACTTACCGCTTCCAGTTTTCCGGAATTTAACCCCTTAAGGTTTCAAATTGTTACCGATAAATTAATAGGAAAAGTGACTTTTCCCAAGAAGAGTTTGTTTGTGTGTGAGGAAGAAAGGTGTTGGCTGCTGCTGGCTGACGAGACTGCGGAAGGGCGGTCGATGTCACGGGACTGCGTAGATGGCAGCACATTCCACTCTGCTCTGCCTCACACCTTCCGCCTTTACTTACACGCTATTTCATGGCTTTCTTCCAGCTTCAAGCTTTCTCCCTTCCTTCCAGCTTGTTCGAATTCGAAATAACCTTTCCAACCAAGAGAACTAATGAGCGTAAAAATTAAATGCAAGTTAAAATAATTACAGTCGAATGCATTCATGGAATTTATGGCTTTTGTGTGAGAACATAGTTAAGCAGATGACTGTGAGTGACGAGATGACCAGGTGAAAGTCGGAAGTGAAGGTGGAGCAGCAGGAGCAGATGCGCTTGCACAGATAAGCACGATGGACGAAGGCTTTTATTGATCTTATGGTTTTGTGTCAAGAAAAATGCGATGTTACAAGTCTATCTTGGGAATTCGGGGAGAGAGCCACATTCAGGGCAATTTAGCGTTACACACAGCAAGGAAAACACAAATTAAGTTCATCAATACAAGAAAGAAGGAAATTGGGACTTAATTTGTAGTTTTCCAGGGATTAACTTATTACACCTATTAAGTATGGAGAAAACTAAAGCTGAGTGTGAAAAAGGAAAGGAAGCAGAAGGGTATTGTTTGTTTGAAGTAGACGATGACGACGAAGGGAAAGTAAATGGAGGGAAGGTCGATAAGGACAGTGTTACCTGGTGTGGAAAGTGTATGGTACTTTTCTTCATTCTTATTTGTGCTTTCTTCGTTTGGACTATCATCGCTCTCGACTTCCCTTACCCCTTTGATAGTGAAGGTAACCATAAAATAAAACGGCATTTTTCAAAACTAAGAATCATATTTAAACTTTTCTCGTGTTTTATGCAGATTCTGATCCTCCACTGGTGCTGGAAAATGACAGACTTCCCATGATAAGTCGTAAGTTAAATTCAACGATTTTATTAATTTATTGTATTATAGTCAACCAAACTTACCACACACGGATTAAGAATGAATTGTATCTGATTTTTTATCGACAGAGGATAGGAAGATCATCTACGTGGCTTCAGAAGAAGGGTTACCGGTAGCCCATAACTTTATATTGCGAAATCCAAGCATTCCCATTGAGAAGATTGTTTTTAGAAAGCCAGGTGGGTGATAAGATAACATTCTTTTGTAAAATCGATTTAATAGAATCAGAACTAATTTAAAATGGTTTGATTTGAGTTCAGGCCAGAACAGTTCACTCCATGTGTATCAGATTCAGAGAGATGCACTTTGGGCAACGGGTCACACGAGTCTCAGCTCAAGTGACATTCCAGGTATACTTTCTAAATGAGAAGAATAAATTACATGAAGACTGTTACTAAACATATTGTTGCCTACTTGTTTCAGCTCTTTGTTCCTTGATGCTAATGCTAACTAGCATTGTCACCGTAATGTACATCTTTACCTGTAAAGATTGGTTTGGACAAGTTGCTGATCAAAGTGCATTGGAAGGATTGGAGGAGTTTTACTCGTTATATTTTGACACTCCAACGAACAGCCCTATGCCATCCCCAGTGAAGCCTGTGCCAAAAACGAAGAATTATCCTGGAAAGAATGCCAAAGAGCTTGAACCCTTGTTGACTGTTTAAAAGAAAGTAACGCATAGGACTTCAGATTTTAGAGTTTGAAAATTGTCAATCATTAGAGAAGCATTTTAGGTGCAAAAGTAAATATGAGTGAACGTTTGTAATCTTGTCTAAAGCTTTCCAATAATTAATTAAAGACTCTTACAGATTCATTTTAATCTTATGTAGATAATTTTTTCATCATGACTTCCAATAGTTTGAGTACTTTTTAATTCATTGCCATGAATTGTCAATGTTCTTCCTACTGAATGTGTGATTCCCAGATGCCAAATGATTTCAAAAGAAATACTCAATAAAAATATCATAATTCCAATTTGCTTGATTTTTCAGTACATCGCGAGAATATTTATTTATTGATTCAATCATATTGACCACCACAGCATATAATTAGTTTATAGCATTCACAACATTATTCATTTATAATAAAACCAACCATATTGATAGAATTAATGAATGATGAATTACACGTGTATACGATTATAACTTTTATGCAATAACTTATAATTGACAGTTTATATAAGAGCAAAGTTATTTTTAATTCTTTACATAGAATAATAATGCTTTACAATAATAGATGATGGCATTCACAATTCATTACAGCATATCAGCATTTAAATACCATACCGTAATACATACATATAGCAGCGCTCTGCATGTCGCTTGACATTCAAGCTTCACTTATTGCAGACAATGTGTGATTTATTTTGCAAGTAACACCACCAGTATCAATCAGTGCATTCTGAGAGACAGTTTTAGATTTTTATCTCCAATTCTGTGATCTCTCTTCAAGTTATATCCATTCTCCGTACTCCCCATCTACACTTATTTCACAATTCGTGCTGATTTTAATTTATTAATGTACAGCCGTCACCTTCAATTATTTTTACATAAAACTACACAACATTTAATTTATTGAGGGATAGATAACAATAGTTTACAAATAAATCCCATTTCAATCATGACCACCTGAGATTAATTATGTTTCGTACGGTTAATTTTACCAGCATTGTATTTACAATGATTCATTCGGTGCAATATTATACGAGTGGAATATGGAGAAACACAAGATGTCTGTGGATAGTGGATACATTATTCAGTTAGAAAAAAATTATTTTTAGAAGTTAAAAGTAAAATAGAGTGTGTTTCTGCGTGTGTGTGAATCTCATAATTTCGTATATTCTTTCTTTTATATTTCTGTGTATAATTCATCGCCATTTAATTGAACGAGTCAACATTGTTGGAGATTCGAGTTTTGTTCACAAATACTTCCACTGTCCACCCTCATTGTAGAAAACTGAAAAAAATAGTTTGATACAATGGCACCCTTTCTGCATATTATGACTTTACATTTCAGGCTTTTAAAAGCAAACCACTCATCCGTGCGGAATTAATTTATCAGCAGCCTTCTCTGTCATCTGTGCCATATTTTTTCGACTCGTATTGCACACAAAGTTATAAATAATTTCTTATTGTTACATACTACACATTCAACAATACAACTTAAAATTTCTCAGAAAACATTCCTTGCTTCTTCAAAAACATTCGTTCAACTTATTTTGCTATGTTAGTAAATAGTATGCCCGTACCACAGGGTTTTGATTGTATAACAAAGTAGTAGATATAAGTTGGTTTGATAGTATGACAAAGCAATAATTGATTGATTGGGAATCGTTTTATTTCGTACAAGGTGTGAAGTTCATAATCAGATAGAGTGAATTGCCCTTTCAGATTAGGAGCACATGGTACACTGCCTAATGTTGAATGTGTTATGTTTCGAACTTCGAATTAAACTGCATTGATTTCGGTTTAACTCAGTACTTCTCGTTAAAATGTCCACTTAGCATTCAGACACTTTAATCTGTTCTGCATATACATTATAATGGGCAACAGCGTAAACGTTAAAATTTCATGTATTTATATATAATATTTGAAAAACAGCGTTCAATATTTCATACAAAACTTAACAAGTAGATGAATATGAAAAACACGACACGACGAATGAATACACAGCAAGAACGAGAGAGTTTAACTTTAATTGACACCAAATTACGCAATAACAACCATTTAGACGTGTAGTATTAATTAATATTAATTTTCATTGTCAAAAAGGCACGACTGCAATTGGTAACTATTATACGCAAATATTTTTCAGAATCACAATCTCTAATTCTAGAAATCAAGAGAGTTATAAACTCAGGGGTAATAAACTTGTAAGAAATGCAATTGCAGTCCCTGTTGATTTAATTAAAAAGTTAGATAAGAATATATACACTGAAGCAACCCATATTTCTTTTGAGATATTATCAACCGAGTCTCACATTAATCCCGTAAATTGAAGCGCTGGAGCTGAAAGGTTCGTATGCATTTTACATTTAGTAATACGAAAGGCTTGAAATATTCACTTTTAATTTTTTAACGTATCACGAGTTTCAGAAACTCAAGTAATGAATATTCTGACCTTCTTGAATTTTTTATTCTTACCTTGACGCAGCCAAGCAATATGTGTTTGCATATTTATACCGACGACCGAGGTTAAGCGGCAATTAATTACATGAAATTGATATCATACACCGATACACCCATATTACATTTAGATTGATTTAAACTGTCAACTGTACATTAAATATTAAATACCTTGTTTCGTCACACAAGTTGTTTCCGTTAATTTTCTAAATGAGAGTCTTATTACAGCAATCAATAATTTATAACTATCGATATCTTAAAACCATACTTCAAGTAACACCTTATCTTTTCCACAATTGAATATTTCTTCCACTCAAAGTACCATAAGTAAGGTTAACGTTAGAATATTTAAAGAAAAATTACATCAAAATGTCTTTCTCAAATATATTATTAACATTCTTGTAAATTGAAATATTTCAACCACGTCCCATTCCCTTGATAATTGTTGTAAAAGTTTGATAAATGTTTGAAAAATAAAGTGGATAGAAATTATACTCGTGTTAGGAGTAGTAAAATAACTAAATGAGCGCATACGCATCTTCCCATGAAATAATTACAATTATGATTGAGAGAAAAATTATGGATTTATGACCGCACGTTCTTCATAAATAAATATGTATCGGTGTGCAATATTATTGTTATCACCTTTAGCATTTTTATTATTATTACACACTCCTTACAGCAAAGTAGATACCCTCATGGTTTGACGTAATTTTAAAGATTTGGCTAATTAAATTATTTATTTTTTATGTTAACTTTGACCTTACAAGTTACGGAAGTTACTATTAAAATTTTACAATATTACATTAAGCATTTAAGCTTATTTATAACGTATAGTACATTTCACCCAAGTGAATTTTGGATTTCATTATGCAACATTTTTGCGTGAATTTATAGAAGACCTCTGATTCCTTTTTCGTTGATTGATGTTACTTAAATAGTTTGGTAGTGTATTAATGTAAGATTTAAGATTAGTTAGTATAATTGTATAGATGAATGTTAATAGTGCAACAAATGCCATAGTAGGTTTAATATTTAATCACTGATGAAGAAATATACAGCTTTATGTTTCTTACATAAAAGTAAATGGAGGAGGTTTTGCATTTTTATCAGTTAAGTCTGCATGGAATCCGAGAAAAGTTAAGTAGGTCGAAGTTAAAAGATCTTCTAGCTTCCTTGAGTGTTGAGGGACTTTACATGATTCATGTATTTGCATATTAATTAAGTTATGACAATTGACAGAGCGACATTTTTAGGTACAGTTTGGATGTAATGTGTATTTTTATATTTCATGCCCTATTTGTTAATATTTTGAATGGTTAGTATAATAATTATGAAGTGCAAGCTTGAATGAAGACATCAAATAGAAAGTAATTTTCAACGAAAAATATTTTGCGACAGAAGATCCAACGAGAGATATAATTCACATCAGCGGTCTCAATAGACTAGACAGACTCATACCATGCAACACACAATGGAAACCTGGCCTTTCTAGATAAATTGTAACCTTAATTATATATAATCTTAAAATTCCACCAAATATTCAATAAACTGTCTTCTTACGCAAGCCCTAATTATCGATATTATAGCATTACAGTCATTACACATTAATGTAGGTTAGCATTTATATGATTTTTCATATGTTAGCAATGACCGAATAGGTTTTGTATATTTATTATAGTCAATTGAAATATCAAATTATCAAATGATGATCATCTACAGTTACTCATTACAAGATCCTTAGCATTAAAAAAAGCAACAGAAGTTTGTGAAAATACAAGTTGATCAGTTTGGAGCAAACTGTAGTCAATATATTATCATTGAGACGAGAACACCCATGGCACTCGATTCACTTTGGTTTCAGTGTACAGATTCCGGCAACAACTTTCTCCTAGTTATCTAAAAAGTATCAAGTAAGTTTACAAACTCAAACGGTATTGTGATTTTGTTGTATAGTCAATCACCACGATAGTTAATTTTCTACTGCTAGTAAATAGTCAATAATTACGAGGGTTTACATCGTAGCTAAGAAATCGTTTTGAGAATATTTTAAAATTCTTAGTTATCAGATGTAAATAGTTTGACATCATCTGTGATAGTGCATCATACCTCATATCTGTCCATAATTATAGAATTGATTGACATGTATGAGTATATGTATTCTAGCATGAAAGTACATATTTTAGTACATATAGTAATACAATAGAAGCCATAATATAATATCTGTACATACAGTATAGCTTGCTTACAATTTTGGAACATGAGAGTTGTATACAGCAAATAGTATGAGAGCACAGAAATGGAGTTTGGATTTATATTTTCGAGGTGTGTCAAGAATACTTTCACGTAATGATTTCTCTTTATTTCCCCTGGACAGTCTAATTTACTTTTAAAAGTGATAAGTGTATTGATTCATACTGATGACGGATGTAAATGTTTAGTATAAGTTACACTAGGGAGTGCAAGCTTGCTGTTGTAACCTCTGAATAAATTCAATCATCAAGATTTGCCACTAAATGTAATTTTACTATACCTCGTTCATTATTAAATTTCTCACAGCCAAGTTATCCAATCGCAGACACACTTGCAGAAACATTTTGCATATAAATGATTTCCATTAGATCCTTTTAGAATTGTACTCGAAATATTAAACTATCGATTGGAGTTTATAGTGGTAGAATTGTTCCAATTAATAGTACCATGTATAATAATAATATAGTTGCATGTTGCAAGACGTGACGAAGGAATATATTTATCCATTCTGCGAGCGAGTTTTGTTCCATAGTTCCATTCCATTCCCATTGCTCTCCTGGAAGTATAAGTACGTACATATATTGTAAACCTATGTTCATTATGAACAGTATTAAGTAAAGAAAGCGTAATTGGACAAATTATTGCCTGTCACTCTTCACACATAATAAAGTATACACGCAGTAAGAAGACCTGAATAAATGTAATACAGTATCTTTAAACGTATTTGTAAATGCCAAGAAGGTACGACGGTCCTTCTGTGAGAAGACCGGTATTATATATCATCCTGTATACTTATTATAATACTTAACTACCAGTAAGTATATGCATACTTGTATAACTATTAATTAGTTCTTACATAGTGAACGCTTATTAAATTAGTATTATTACAAAGTATATAAAGTACGGGTTATCCTAGAATGCGCTCACATATTAGAGTCATGTAGAATCATTGAATGGAACAGCAAATAGTGCTTGAAACAGGATCGCCAACTGCATGCAGCTTTTTCCTGATTAGCCTTGCTTCAGGAGTGAGATGATTATACACGGGGATTTCAACGGGAGACGGAGGCTGGTACGGTGGAAGTGGCTCTGAATCAACATCCCACGAATCGGACAAAGGCTCTCCACTCGTTTCGGAGGATTCCACGAGTTCCTTAGCGAGAGACATGGGATTAACGTAAATGTGGTGGGACGATGATGGAGAAGGACAAGAAGGTTGGGTGGGTGGGAAATTACTGAAACTTTTGACAGCCCCTGACAGCCGCTTTTCATACACCGTGGGGTCATAAGTTCCTACTTCTTCGTCATCCTCTGCGTCACAGTATCCTCGCAGTACCACTTCCCTCCCCAGTTCCACAGGAAGAACTTTCTTCCTTAGGGCTTTATTTCTGTTCATCATTACTTGAAGAAAGTCTGGAGGAATTGATCGGATAATTTCACCATAAGAATTAGTAGCATCCCTAATACTTCTCGTTTCTCCTTCGTCTTCTATAATAGTTACGTCTTCTACTAGCGAAGACTCATCTGAATCATCTGCTCCTTCTGTGTCTCCATTAGCCCCATCAAAGACTACACCAAATTGATAGTACTTTGCAAACTTTTGAGGATCACAGATTTCTGCGTGGTCTTTTGATTCGTCTAACGATGGAGTGCTCATTATTGAATGTGACCTTTCCGACGCAGAAGATGATTTCACTTCCTGTTGTACGAGTGTTTCCCCTAATTCCACTTGCCCAGCATTTTTCGGCAGCTGCTGTTCCCTCTCCTCAGACTTTCTTAGCACTTTCTTCCTCTGGAGAAAGTTCGGTCCCCCTTGTGCTGCACTCGTATAGCTGTCGGTCTCTCCTCCTGAACTGGAATTGGCTGTACACTCAGGTGAACTGAGTTCTAGTCCGGAATCATAATGTGTCGATGAATTCTGAGAGAATTTGATTTTGTTATTCTCGGTTTCCTCACTTTCCTCTTTTTCACTTGAATTGGTTGGAGTTGAAGACAACGCAACCCTTGAGCTGATATTCCCATCCTGTTGTTGATTGATAACTCGATTGTTACCTTTCGATCTGGACTTAATACTTTTAATAGATCCAGATTTATTGGATGGAGCAGCCCAAGGGTTGCCATACACGTTTTTTGAGTTCTGTGATTTGTTAGCGTTCGATTCGTTGTCGTTGCCATCCTCTCCTTCATCTGTGTCTGAGTCTTCATCGATATCTCCTTCAAACTCAGGAGAAGTTGATCTCAAAGGTAGAATTGGAGTGAGAGCATCCTCCCCTTGAGTTTTCAGCCATTCCGAAACAGCCAGAGTTATGCTTTTTGGCCTGATGTCTTTCATTTGAAGTGACGTTTTAACAGAAGGAGAACTGCTTTCTGCATTTCCCTCTTCTTTGTGTGGAAGACGCACCTCTTCTCCTTCCGTCAATAATCCTGGAGAAATTCCGGGTGAGTCCTGGTGAATCTCCAGAAGTGGAGAAGAAGGCAAGTTGGGGTGCCCTGAATCTGTCAGAATAGGTTGCTCATGCTTAGCCAAGCTCGATTCTTCTTCCACATTATCTTTTGTCTTCAAATTCACTTGCATTTCACATTGGGAAGGTTGGCATTGAACGACCCCAATCGTCTCGTTTTTCACGTCTCTCCTTAACTTTACTTCTCCCACTGGAGATGACACTGGAATGGAAGAGTCTCTCTGTAAAAACTCCGTGCAACTCGACATTTCTGCCTCATAAGGTTGAATGATTTCTTCTTTCTCAATTCCATGGTCGGTCGTGCTTTCTCCATACGTATTAGTCAGTTCAGTTGTCTCAGGTAGCTCAGGAGGAGAAAGTGAAGCTTCAGAAATCTTAGGTACTGCAACATTATCACCACTACCACCTTTAATCTGTAGGGGTCTACACTCATTTTCGGGCTCGTCTTTTCCCTGAACAGCTTCTACTTCTTCTTGCGGAACGGGTGATAGTTCCCTCGCAAGACTATGACTAGCAGAATATTCTACGTCTTCCAAGTCCGGAGCTGGAACGACAGTCCCTGAAATAATGACAGGAATCTCGGAAGAACTGAATGACTGCTCTTGTGGTAAGTCCTCATCAACTTCGTCTATAGAAGTCGTTCTATTCATCATTAGTAGGTCAGACTCAGATACTGAAAGGTTTTCTACACACCCTCCACATTCAGAGCCAGCCATGCTCTGCGTCGTGTTGAGAGAATCTGGGGAGCTGGGTTCAGTTCCAGCGGCTCCAGGATTATGGAACTCCGGGAATATGGAATCTGAAGGACTCTTTAGAGCTTCCGGTGTCATTATCATGGGATCTTGAATATTGCTGGATGGACATTTAACTGTCAAATCCATCGGCTTCTTACTAGAGACTGATGAAGATGCTGATTGTGCTGTTGGAGGTAAAGAATCATTTGGGTCACTAGTTTTTATAGAAGCGGTAGAATCACTGCCAGTGTCCGTTGATCGGACAGCGTCAGAGGAATTTGTGGAGGAAGCGGTTTTTCTATTTTCTCCTGGGTTCGAGCCAGACTGAACATCTTCATTAGAATTAGAATTTCCACTGGTATCGTTTTTCATCCGTTCCTCATCTCCGTCAGCCATTTCCATTGTTGATTTTGGCTTACCCACTTCCGCTGACAGTTTATGAGCCATTTTATTTTTACTTTTGGATTTTTTACTCTCTCTCTTATTCCCTTTTGCTGATGACCCTTTCTTTTCTTGTGGAGGTGGTGATGGTGGTGGTGGTAATACTAATGATGGCTCAGTTGTTTCTTTCCGGGATGCCACTTTCCATTTAGAAGGAGATGACTCTACAGATGATGAAGACGTGTCATTTGTAGACGAAGATGAGGATTCCAACAAAGTAATACTGCTGCCTTGTGGAAGTCGAGATGACTCAACCTTCTCCGTCTTTACGTCTTCAACGCTAACTAAAGAACTTGTTTTCATTGGTAATGACTCTGATGGTATGTTGGTTGTGTTTGAAGTGGTACTTGGCATTTGAGTGATTGATTGATCGTTATTATCAAGTGAAGATGTACAAGTGAACCTGATTTTCTCTGTAGTCTTTGTCTTTGTAGTTTCGAGTCCTTCGGAATTTAACGACTCTTCAACCTCTAAAAAAGCTGATTCACTTCTTAAGGTATATTTGTCTTGTGTTGTTGTCACTGCTGTTGTTGTTGCTACTGCTTCTGCATCCACTGCTTCTGTTATTCGGGATGGACTCGGGGTTTTCGAAGAATTTTCATCTGTCAACTGAAATACAGAAACAATCAACATTCCGTGTAACACAAAGAAGAAGACAAACTTTAGAAAATAAAATATAAACTCTACTCCCAAAGGGACAACTATGTTTCTACAAAAGGACTAAAATAGGAGCTCAGAGAAAGTTACGTAAGTTTCAAGTCAAAAGTAGTCGTACTTTATATTGAGTCGGTGAACTTTCAGAATCTTTTACTTGGACAGTCTTATACATTGTCTTATATGCAGATATCTTTCTTGTGCAAAGCTCACACACAACATCTAACACGTCTACAACTCAACTACTACCAACAGTTAATTGATAGTAGATTAAGTCAAAACAACAAGCGAGCAGTATATTTCATTGTGAGGATGTTTAATTAAGATTAAGAAGCCATGCATATTTAATCAGAGTAGTTTTGCGTACACTCTAATACAGTATAGCCTCGTCTCCTCGTAGGTTTTGAAGGTATATTTTAAGTAGTAGTTTGTTAGTTTGAGATACTTTCTCCAGTGTGGGTGGAATTGCTTTAGCTTGAGAGAACAGAACAGAGAGAGTTTGAGAACTGACCTGTTCAAATTCATCATCATCATCATCCTGACCTTCTTTTTCTTTCTCTCTCCGTCTCTTTTTACGCTTTTTTCGACTAGAACTTTGGGAGGAGGGCACAGTGTCAATTTCAACTGTCGAGGAGGAGGCTGAGGCTGCAGCAGAAGCAGCAACAGGTGCAATCGGTACCACAATACCTAATATAATCATAGCCAAAGTTGTACAGACAATAATTACTTTTCTCATCCACTACTACAACGACTACACAGTCAACAGTACTTTCATTATTATGTTAATGGGTCATTAACTACTCAGGGGAAGTATCAACAGTATATCTTCTCATCTAATAATTACACACATACTATATCATCATCTGTACTTGTACTGACTACATATACGACGAAGAAAGCATTTAATAAAGCAAAGCAGTAAAGCGCTTTAATTGACTTAATTCTAGTTATTGCACAGTAATCAGTCACACACACAGACACATCCATCAGATTCACTCTAATCCTGTTTAATCCAAGCAATGAAGCAGAATAAAGAGAAGGAAGCAAAGTTCTTTTGAAGTTTAAACTTCAAAACTCCATCAAAGAAAGCACGGGACATAGTTTAACTGACAAAGCACGAGGAAATGATCTCTCAAGCTTATTTTTACAACAGACAGGTCCATACACATGCCAAAATGTGTACCTACTCGAACGGAGAACATCACGTAGAAGTGACTGTACATGAATAAGTTATCTACTTTTGTATATTTAGAAATAGATTCTTTGACGAGGTTTTTTGTTGCAGTTCTGCACTACTGCGTCTGACTTGTTGGACTTGGAACTAACAATAATAGTATAAAAGCTTGCACGGAATTTCACACGACTACGTCGTACAGACATACTTAAGTGACGAACGAATTCAAAATTCAAATGAGTTGTTTTAAAATTCATTCTTTAATGAAGCGCTGAACCGAAAGGACTTTAAATGTTTTCATTGGGTGCGAATGGTGGGATGGAAAGTAAATTGAAAAGTGAATTTAGTGTGTCTATGCAAATCCCTTCGAGACTCACGAAGAGTCCAGGCCACTGAATTGCTCTGTACATCGTTGGCTCAACTGTTTGATGTGTATTACTGCAATATAATATGTGCAAGTTGTATGCACAGTGAATTTCTACTCTAATTGTTATTCAATTGTTAAAATAAATTACCACTTGTATTGTTTATGTTTATCCTTTCTATTATGTATTAGGTTGGCAGAGATGGTCTGAATTTCGAAAGAGATTTAAAATTTAAATGCCTAGCGCTTGAAAAAGGTTGAATAAACCCATTGAAGTGTGAGATAAGAGTATGTGGAGTTTGTTAAGTGTTAGCACAACTGTTAGTTATCATAAAAAGTGGTAAGTACTTATGTACTGTTGAGCAATGCATATTATGCATTACTTTGAAAGTTACGTAAGAAATAAGGGGTTATTGGGTTTTCAATTTGAACTGCAAACTGTGGATGTAAATTAGTAAATTCTTACACGAGAATTCTTGCAGGACTTTGAAGGATTTTGTGTGAACTGACGATTTGATTGTTGGTTGGTGTTTACAGCACCTCACGAAATTAATACGTAGTTTATTAAAAATTTAATCCCAGATGAAGAGTGAATGTAGTGATTAATCACAGAGTTGAGGTCATGTGATTAAATTGAAGACCAGCAGGTCACCCATGAAAGCACAAGATGAACCTTTTGAGTGTTTCTTTACGTATGAACTAACATCTTGTTCGGATTTCGGGTATTTTGAGTTTGGAGCATGTGACTGACTTTGTGAATACATACATAGTAGCAGAGGAAATGAGAAAGTGCAATGTAATGTATGTAATACAAGATTTGTAGTGGAAGGAAATCGCAGTCTCATGATATCTCAGCGTGTAACTAACGCACTGTGCTTCAAGCATAGTCGGAGTTTTTATATTCCTTGAATTTGGCATTTGGCTCGTTTCCGGTTCTGTGCAATGCATGCAAATCTGATTTTACTGAATTCATCAACCAAGAGAGGGAATATGAGTGAGAAGATTACACACAACGAATGAGACTCTTTCACTGTGATGAATTCCTATTTAGAGTTAGAACATTGTGACTGTTGATTCTTCGTATCCTTCGCACACTGACTCAAGGCACAAGATGCATTGTGAGTTCGAGTCAACAACTTCAAAGCGTTCGGTTCTTACTGACAGATTTCGAAAAAGCAAACATATCGATTTAGAATTCATTCAACTGAAACAACCGGCCTGTTTCTTGTCTCGTCTGTGACGCACATCACAAGAACACAACGAGTCATGCAGCTGATGCACTTCGTACTTTGTTTGAGATTGATTAAGCGTTAAGAATTTCGGCTGAGTTTTCACGAATTTATATTCAGCTATACTTTTGACAGCTCAGAACATTTGATGACAGTAGCCAGATGAAAAAGCGCTTCGTTAGGATTTAATTGAAGAAAGAAATTCTGTTAGCGATTATCCTTATTACTTTAATGACTTTACACATGTGATGTGATGATAATATGAAGTCGCTTAATGCATTCATCCTTCATCCACAAGCATTACGTATTAGGTGCTAACACGCTAACCAAAGTATGAGCAATGGATTTTTCATGTTCACAGCTTTCAAGGAAAGTTACACAAAAGAAATTTTGGGAGTGGAAATACGAGCAATCAATCACACGCTGTGCAAAGTGTTCTTTCGTCGACTATAACTTTTTAGAATTCGTATAATGTCCACATAAACCTGGTGAAGAATAGAAGGGTCAATAGTTAGTAGGGTGGAAGTAACTAAAAGAAAGAGTTACTGAATTCCTCCCGACAGAATTCAATAAAGCACGAATCAAACAAATCACCTACTTGTCTCATGTAAGAATAAAACTATTCATATATTTCATTGTGCTTTAATGACATGACGTGATTCCTTAATACATCGTTGATGATGGAAGCTGCTTTTAAAATGACCTTAGATGGAAAATGGAAATTGCTACTAACACTTAATTTCACAACGAACAAAACGGGTGTGTATAAAAATGTAGCACACACATCAAATACTCACATTTATGGAAATAAATGGAAGTAGCGATTCAATAAATATTAAGCGAAAAGGATTTGAAAAAATTGGTCAGTGAGACTCCACACGCGATGAGAATCTAATTTAGTTTTGCTTTTACATTTCATAAGTCCACCCACACAAAAACACACAAACACATACACACGTTACACGTACACACACAGTAACTTTATTCGAAGAGAAAGTGAGATTCCTATTTCCCAACCTTATTTGTCAGTGTCAGACAGTATGACGGAGGAAAGCTTGAAGAGCTTGGATTGCATACATATTCGGCATTTCACTTCCCATCCATTCAATAACGCTGCCAGCCAGCATAAACTAAAGAGACTATTACTTAAAGTCTATGGCCAGGCAGGATGTGGAAAGCTATTTATATGACCTACAAAGATTTCTCCTTGATCAAAACCAACTGCAATGTGATATTAACCAAGTACAAAGTAGTAATGGCAGTACCTACCACTGCAAAGTACGTCTACTCTCTATTCACGTAATTTCCCAGCACACACACAATTCCTCATGAAATCAGTTATGTAACGGAAGATTGTTGGGATGACTAATGGTTTATGTCACGTGATATGACCAATGGGTTCTCTTTTCCTCTCTCTACAGGGTGAAAGCATATTGACGTCTCCTGCAGTAAAGTGAAACTGGCCACAGAAACACGCGCGTATAAATATTTATCCCAGCGGTATACGAAGTACAGAGGATATTTCAGTAGATTGATGAATTCCCTATTGGATAACCATAAATCGGGTATTATTTCAGGTGAGGCTTTAGGTTTGAATTAGTTGGAAAGCGGGTGTCTAAAAACGAGTAGAATTTCTCATCTACTTTCACTACTTCGTGTTGTTTGTAGTTTGTAGCAGACAGATACTTCGGCATTCTTAATCCTTTTCCTAGCAATTTTAGTTCATCTTCATACTGTATGTTGAAATGGTGTTGGACGTGGGGCTTCGAAGTGGTGGATATGGTAAAAGTAAAGGGAGAAGGTTAATGGTCATATCCATGATTCTACATAGAAAATAGAGCTTGTGTTGTACCCAGATTCATCGATCCACCCACGAAATTCACATCTATCACTGTGATCCGCAATAACTTCTTTCGTTGGCAAACTCCCATCTTTGAGGAGAAAGTTTGGTTCACTATCTAAAATCTATCCTGATATTCCTCGTGGACGGATGAGGGGCTACGAATCTACGAATAACTAAATGAACCCACAACCACCATTCCCAAATAATGTGCATGGAGGCTAGAAGCTTAGACTTTCTACGAATAAAACCATATCGCAGCAGTAGACCTCTCGTTGTGGCAAAGAAATACACGGAAACTAAATAAAACTTAAGCCTCTATCTGATCGATTGGGCTTTCACCATTGAGCTCGCTTTCAGAATTCTATGTAGACTCTCCCAAATCCTCTGGAATTCTTGTTAGGTGAACCCACTTCCCAGTTTCATTGGCAAAGAAAGGTCTTAATTATCCCTAATTACCTTTCGTAAAGCGATACTACTCAATCCAATAGATGGTGGAAGTCATTAAAATCAAATTATAACTTGGAATGAAAGCAAATAAAAATACAAACTTTTGCCAACGGGCTTTCACTAAGTCACACAAGAATAATGGGGCATTATTTGATGTGTTAATGTACTTCCTATGGAAAACTACTGAACTTAATTGAAACGATAAGTAGGTTGATGTTGATAACAAGGCGGAAATTGTCATAATATTTTTGCAAATCGTGCTTGGCCTCAAATCAACCATAAAATTCATCAATTTCGTTCATTATTACTGAAATTTCCGCCATTTTGCAGGCTTTGTATGAAGATAAAAGACTTGAAGAGCAAAGAAAATTATCGAAGATTAACGTCTCAACGATAGTAAAATGTAAAACTAGTACATAACATTTTTCTTCTAAACTTAATGGGGAAATGTAAATGCAAAGAGTTCCCTCCCACACGTGGAGGCAATTACTTGAATGCCTTGAATACCTTCAGTTATTATCAAAGAAGCAAAGAAGAAGACGTAGGAGATCGAGGCGGAATTCAGAGTGATAGATAGTGAACATTAAAGATTCCTCGTTGTCCATGTTTCACAAAGTAACAAATCCTTTTTGTAAACTTTAATAAAAAGACTTTCCTCCTCTCAAGAGACTTTTACTTTAACAAATCCATCGCTTTGCAAACTACGGTTGGACTTTCCAACTTTCCGTCTTCAGTCTTCCCTGTCCTCCTTCAACTACCATTAGTCGACTTTTTATCGAGACCTTTTCTCAACTACAACCGAAACAAGTTTCGTGTTGTTGCGTGTACCTCCTTATAAATTTATCTGATATTCAAATGAGCCCATTATGTCCAATCCTTTCTCCTCAACGTAATCCAATCTAATCCTGGAAACTCTTATTTGGATTCTGAACGAGGCTTCTTTCTTCAATGTCCCTCTACTTTAGATTTAATCCTAGCAAAAGGTAGTCTACGTCTTTCGTTCTTTAAAAACAACCGTTTTGTTGTTTCTGTAGTCTTTAGTACGTAATGTGCAGTACACCCGAGGAAAGTAGAACTTCCTTTATTATCGCATTCTTCTTGAAGATGTCTTTGAACAAGTGCACGATGAACAAAATCTATTTTCCTTGAGAGATAATTCTTTCCTTCAATATACATACTTCTCACAGATGCCAGAAGACTCACAGTCACATGAGAGGGAAACGACAGAAAGACAGGATGTTCTTAATGCGCTAATCTTCTAAGGAATGTACCTTTCAGAACACGGGAAACCAATAATAAATTAAACACGGGATTCACTACTCCTTGTACTGATAGTAGGGCAGCAGGATAAGAGAAATTCCCGTTCTTGTATATTTGTTTTGTTCCCTGCACTGCATTAATTTAACAAGAGGATTTGCATTGATTTTCCCTAAGTCTTGTTTGAATTAATCTATAAATACCTACAACTACAGACACTTAAAATATCCTGCTTGTATTGAAGCTTTGAAGCTCTAATGTAATTATTGCTAAGTCAAGTGTTTTTGTGCAAGACATTGTTGAACGAACTACAGCTACAGGATAATTGATTAGCCACAAAATGAAGACTTTCTAGTGCTATTTTAAATTGACTGTTGAAACGCTGAAAGCCCAAAAGGATTGAAAGATTCAGTGGGCCTTATTTGCATAAGAATGTTCGTGTATAATTGGCAGTTATATAAAATAGAAAGGACTGCTCCCTTTTACTAATGCAACTGCCTGTGTGTGTCATCTGTTCGAAACTGACTGTGAGTCTTTCCTATACATTTTCTAGTCATTGACGTTTGAGCAGTCGTCAGCTCCTTCAGTCCTTAATTCTAAAATCAATAAAATGAGTGAATATTATGAACTACGAATGCACGAAGTGGCAGTGAAAGTAGTGCTTTCCAAGTCCACAAATGACTTTCGCTTTCATCATCTCATCCTCTTTGATGGCGAATTGGGTGAATTGCTGAGGAGGCTTAGTCAATCGAGTATTTTATGCTTTCCTGGCCACTGCAAATTTCCTTTAGTCAATCAATATAGGTTGAAAAAACTCAAAATTTAAGGCTCTTTCAAAGTTTATTAGAACTTTTAGTCAACCCTACTACTTCCTCATTAACTTGCTTGAGGAGAGTACTCAGTTTACATTTTATTTTTATGCAAAGAAGTAAGAAGTGAGTGTGAGTGTTTTCTGTGAGAAGTAAGTAAATTATGCTGGGTGACGATGAGAAGAGAGATGGAAGAATCCAAAGATGTAATAAGGATTGAAAGAGACATAAAATAGCTCTTTACGAAATAAATGATTGAAGCGAAGATATTAATCAGCTTAGAAGACGAGAAGAAAGCACACACTGCTTAAGGCACATGTGGCCATAAATACACAAGTATAATTTGACTGTGTGTAGTGTGTGTGAGCGTGTGGAATTTACAACTGCATCCACAATCCACACACCGGCGGTGGTACCACAAGGAGAATCAAAAGAATATAAAACTTGTTAAACAACGGCAAGTCACTTTCCTGTAGGGTAATTGTGGTTTAAAAAGACATAAAGCCCCGAATGGTGTCTCCGTTTACGTCATCGGAGTATTCCATTAAGTGCGTTAGTCTTCGTGAGGTTTCTTAATGTGAATTCCCCGTATTACTCGTTACCTTCTCTAAAGTAAACGGATAGGGAGATGGAGAAAGTTAGAAGGAGAAGACACAAAGCACCGAAGGCACCAGGGACTAAATGGATGGGTGAAATTACTTTATAGCTGGGCCACAAGATCCATTAAGAGGGATCCATTCGTACTTCCTACTTTCATCTAAGACACACAAATAGAAGACCAATTTACTTTCCTAGTGTTTTTTGATTCCCCTAATTGCATTTTTATTTTCATTGTTTAGAGTTTTATAGTCACTTTATGTTTCTTTATTATTAACCACCCTACAGACCCACATCCTCTGTGATTTAATTAATTAACCAACTGTATCGCTCAAATTGAGATTTAGTAAAGCAGAAATAATGAAATATCTTTCATATCATAAGTATTTCTGACCAAGCATCATCCATACATACGTACTTCTGCTCTGCACTCTCTCCAATTAATCCCCCTTAAGCTTATTAATGAAATCGGCAAGCACACACACACACACTCGATCGAGAAGTCACAAAGTCAAAAGTAGTAAGCTTAAGAAAGCTAAAGGCTTCTTGGCAGCACACACGGGCAATTATGATGATGAAGGGCATCTCTATATGGATAAGACAAAGTATAAGCCTCCTTGAGACTCTAAGTATGTGTGAGTATATTGTGTCCTTCTTATCAAGTGACACCCAAGATGGAAAGTGGATTACGATCGAAGGACATACGACTGCTTTCTCCCTGACTTTCTCAAAGTCCCTGAACAACAAAGGCTAAGTGAGAGACATATATGATTGATTACCATTATAGACGGGAGGAGGACCGTACACAAATCCGTGGTGGGGAGGATGAGGGGGTGAAGGATAGATGTGATGGTATGGAGGAGGTCCTGGAGGAGGTGGGGGTGGTTGATGAGGTCCTCCATAAATCATAGGATGAGGTTGGGGTTGGTGGGAAGGAGGAAGGTGAATACTTCCATTAGGTTGTTGCTGTGTAGTTTGGTATCCTCCAGGAAGTCCTCCAATTTGAGGACCCATTTGTTGAGCAGACATAATAGGAGGAGGCCCATGGGTGGGAGGAGGATGATGAGGATGGTGATGAGGAGGAGGAGGAGGAGGTGCGTGATGATGTCTCATCCCCTGGGAAGGAGGAGGAGGTGGAGGAACTTGCTGCTGCTGTTGTTGTTGTTGACCCGTGGAATAACAATGATGATTAGGATTTGAAGGATGGGGGTGGGGAGGGTGAGGAGGATGGTGATGGTGGTGGTGGTAGCAATGAGCCGACTGATGATGTTGGTGTGGGTGTGGTGGCGTACTACTACACACAACTGAGTGAGTCAACAGTGGGAGTGGCACAGACGTTGTGAGAATCGCACCCGGAGGACTATGAGTATGAATGATGGTGGGCTGTGGACCAGAGACAACTATGCCAGGAGGAGCAGCAATATTAGCAGGAGGAGCAGCAGCAGTTGACGAAGAAGAACAAGAAGAAGCGACCGCAGCGATAATTGCACAGGATGCAGGAGGAGCGGTGTTGTTCACGAGGTTATTGTTAGAATGACTGGAGGAGTTGTTATGAGTAGAAGTAGTAGTAGTAGTAGGGGGGACTTTACTAGAAGTAGTAGAAGTAGTAGACGTGCTGCTAGGAGTGTTACTAGAAGAGGATTGGGAGAAAGTAGAAGAAGGAGGAATACTTGAGCCCGTACCTCCTGGAGGGGACACTGGAGCTGAAGACGTTGGGGATGACACGGAGGAGGATGACAGGGACGATGGGGGTGATGATGCGGAGGAGGAGGAGGAGGGCTCCAATTTGACCTTCCCGCCACTCCCACTCTCCACTTTAAGTCCCCCTTTCTTCCTGCCGTCCCCTTTCACCCCAGAATTGTTGTTGTTCGCACTTTCTCCAGACTGTCTCACTTTCCCCACATCTTTTTCTTCGTCCTTTCCCTTTCCACCGACATTTCCTTTGGGCTTAATGCTTTTAGTCGTCTCCTTAGACTCATCAGACGAAGATGTAGATGATGCAGAGGATGATGGGCCACAAGATGATGATGACGGTGGGTGCGAGGAATCCTCTGGAGGTGAGGATGATGAATTATTAGGCGGATTAGCCACAGATGAAGAACGACTACATGTGTCTGTCGACGGAGGAGATGAACCTCCACCTCCTTCCGTTGCATCTCCTGCTGTATCACTTTTACTTGGTGTTGATGATTGTGGTGGTTGTGGGAGCGGTTGGGACTGCGGGGTGGATGTGGATATCGTACATTGCTCGGGATTCAGAGGTGTTGGGTCCAATACGCCCTGCAGGGAAGAAATAAGTAAAGGGAATGTATGAGATTTACTTACACGTGGGAAAGAAGAAGGATCCTAGGGAAATCGTATTTTACACACGGTAATAATAAAGAACAGTTGGTGAACTTGACGTACAAGGAGGGAGTTATGATGATAAAGTGGAATTGATTCGATCATTTAATGCATAATGGGATTGGAAGCGTATGGTGAAAATGGTAGTTCGTTACCTGTAAGGAACACGATGGATCCTCCAGGACTCCAGGGTGGGGTGGAACGGCAACCACAGTTGGGTACATTGGCGCAGGAACGCCATTCCAGTCGATAGGATACGGAACTGGATAATAAACTGCAGTTGGGTAGCCTGCTACCATCATAGGACTCACTGGGTATGCATCGTAGTACTCCCCGTTGCTTGAACAATGGCCTGTGTTTAGGAATAACAAACAAATTCGGTGAACAATTGGGAACAGTTTAAGAAGTCCCAGAAAACTGGTACTTTCCTATTACCAATTGTTTTTCGCATGGAAATTGGACTGTCTGTTTCACACACCACCAACACCATTCACTCTATTTATAACATAATTATGCTGGGTGTACGTCATGTATTATTGTCAGTTTGGAGTTTCGAGATCGAGCGAAGAAAGAATTAAAGCTTTCTCCGTGTAAAGTTACGAGAGGGTGGGGTTGTGACATCCAAACTATGGACTACGTGAAATATCTCTAGAAACTATACACACACATCCAACTCCAAAGTATTATTATCTTCTGAGAGATTGCCTACGTATAATAACGTGACCTCAATCATCCTCTATTCTTCGCCACCACAGTTAATATCAAACTCATCGACATTTAATTAAATGTCAAAGCTGTCACCAAGTCACACGGAGAGAGAGGGAAGAAGGGAAGGATAATCAAATACGCATAAGTTATGAGAAGGGAAAGCCTTCAGACTTTAGACTTGACTTTGTGTGTGTGTAGTAGTCTTTATTGGGTCTTCTTTTGGCAACTTTCATTGCTTTCTCTCCACAGTCAGTAGCCCGTAGATAGACATCTGCATATTCAGAAAAGAGTGGGAGGATTGGAATCGAATCAAGATTGGACTCTCGCAAGCCATTCAATAAAAACCTGAATCAATAATTCTTCCTTGGCTCATTCTTTCACATTATAATATCAATATTGATTTATTATTCACCCTGGAACATGTCTGGCGTGGTTTTGCATCAAGGAAAACTTTCGTCACTATTTCTTCCCTAGTTTCTCTTTGCCACTAACCACAATTTCAGAGAAACTTTGACGTGCAACCTTAGGAGGAATATGCAGTTAAGTAAATGCCAAGAGCGTTAAGGCATGGGGAAGTGTGGGATTTGTCTGTAGAGTTAGTCGATTGCAGATACATTCCTGTCAAGAAGAGAAAGTCAGTTGAGTGGTATTTTAAGGGATAAAAAACAAGAGCTTTTATGTGGGCAGAGTTTGTCTTCCAAGAGGATGTTGACAAAGGCAATGACGAAATTAGGTCATAGGTAGTTCACTAAAGTTTCAGCGTACAATTGTATACACCATCGGTTGTTTTTTGTGATAATTAGTGTTCAGATGGTGGAATATTTGACTCAGGTGCCAATCAATTGGGACCACGATTTATTGCACTTATCGTTTTGAATTTCAAACAGTTCATGCCATGGCCGACCACTTTATAAGAACAGAAACCTGGTGATATATCTGTGTACAATCTAGGTTTTTTATATATAAATCCATAATTTAGATATTTGGTCGTTTGCATGCCCATTTTTGGAAGTTACCCTAATATTTTGTCATAATCAGAATTAAGTTGTAGTCTGGTCTTTTTAACCGATATTGATTAACAGAACATGTTACCACTGTTAATTGACCTTCATGTCAATCACCATTACATGTTATTTTTTATTCTTTCTGTAGACTGAACCATTGTGAAAGTACGAGAAGTCGTTGATGCATCCATCATTTTTGCTTGTGAAGCCACTTTCTACTTGCTACCTTCAGACATTCACGCTATTATAAAACTAGAAGAATAGTTGAATCCTTTAAGCTTTTACCGAATGACTTTAGTGAGGCTAGACTACCATCCCTTTTGTTAATGCACAATGCACAATGGACTGTCACTCTTTAAACAGACATTACACACTGAGACTCGGAGAAAGTGTAAAAGACTACAGTAAAAAACATCTTGACCAAAGTTCCTTGGAGGTTGAGTGACAAAGTAATTACTCTCTCGGGGCAAATAATACTTTGCGGTATAGACACACGCTGAGTTTCGTACTCAATGACTTAATTGGATTAAAGAGGTGTGAATAATTTAAGTCCTCAGGGGAACTCTGTACTTAATTCGTGTATAGCTAGCAGTTGTATGTGCGAATTAAAGTACAATGAAATTAAATACTCTGCAGTCTATTGATTCTATTAACCTTTGATGTTCGACGTTACATAATTTCTTGTGTAATGCGTACTGCACCGTGTAACGAAGGAAAGGATTATTTTATTACATACACTGGAATTCAACCTTTGCCCAACCCGAATAGAAATACTCCCCGGAACAGATGTGACAGAAACCTTTCAAGCAATTGTCTTAAGCAGTAAGTAGAAAAGGAAATGTTATTTAATCACAAACCAAAGTGACAAATTACTAACGAAGGGTTACAATTGTGTAACGTGTCAGAGTCATTAATAACGGGGAAGTAACATGGTTGTCTTGTAGGAAAAGAAAGAAAGAGCACATGATGGAAACTATGTTGCAGAAAACAATGGGTCTTTTGCTTTTCCATTAGAATTAAGAATGAAGGAGGTTTCTTAAGAGAATTTTTTAGTACATCCCATGACTCAATAATTCTTCTATTCAAGCTCCGAGGTACACAAAGTAATTAAAAATAATTATACGTTTTTAAGTACAGGTTCGGTGGGACATTTCACGGGCCATTAAGATTGGAGATGGTAGTTTATTCGAGTAGGCACTGCTCAAAGTGTATTGGGCTTATGAGATTCAGAATTGAGGCTTCTTTTACGATGAGGAGGAATACAAAAGAAGATTCATTTAGCGTAATGACACTTTTCAATGTAAATTACATCTGGTTAGAAGAATTTGGAGATAGAAATGTGTTGAGACAGCTGCACGTAGATATTTGCTTACCAAGTGATTAAGATAACAATAACTATTAGTCTTTCTAATTAATTCCTTATGATAATGGGTGGTGATGGTGGTGGTCGTAAATGGAGACAGGAACCTAAGACAGCCTGGTGAGATTGGCACAATTAAAAGTAATATGCTTACCGTAGTACACTTGGCCTGTGGTGGGGTCAGTAAAAACCGCTTCAGGAGGTGGACCGTAGTAGTATGCATCATCGTATGGTATCACGCAATCAGTCTCGCCATTCTCGTACCCTTCGGAGTAATCTGAAATCAAAATCAAACTTGTCACTGCTTGTTTAGCCGGATGTTTCTCGGTATGTGGCATTACATTAACTATTAACATTGCTGTGTAAGAATGTATCATAATAATTGTCAATTAAGCGAATGCAGAAGCCAGAAAGACTTTGAGTGGAATTAAAAGTTGAAGGAGCACGTGTGAATGAGAGCGTGCTACACTTGCTACGCAAACACGCACAAAAATGATATTTGCTGTAAAAGCGACTGAACTTCCACCAAGAGAAATGAAACTCACATACAATTCTTCAAAATAAGTAAAAGAAGTTGCAAGTTCTGGTTGAGATATTCTACGTACGCAAAGAACAAGACAACAAGAGATCGATTCTATTTCCGATCGCAGCCTTGATAATCAATTAATCCAGAAATAGATAATGGCATGGATTTCTTTTGTTTTTTAGATTTTTTAAGAACTTTGGCCAATTATGGAACGTGCTTTCTCTGGTCTTTAGACACAGCAGAATAAAACCACGGTATAATCTATATCGCCAGCTAATTTGTAAACTTCCTGCCGATTTAACAATTGACTTCAACACAGTGATTAATGATGATCATGAGTTTG